>JANSVK010000026.1:0-275866 GCA_030068005.1 Cladophialophora exuberans | reverse complement strand
GAGGGAAAGGGAAGCTGGAGGCAGTTTAGGCATGAACATAGGACGTGCCCACCGCCGGCCGCCCAGGGATGTAGCGTACCTTGTCTTGCTAATCCTCCTTTGTCGCCTACCCTAGGACCCGCCCTTCTTTTTTCCTCAAATCCCTGACACGCCACTACTCGTAATTGAGCCCTGCCCCTCGTAGCGTGTGTAGTCCGCACAGTAGGCAGAGAAATTGGTTGTCTAGTCGGATCGACACCCGAACAGGACGGTGGCAGGTCGTAAGTTTTGTCCAGGTCGAGGAGGAAGAGAGAAGCAGGCCTTTGGAAAATCAAGGGGATTCAATTTGTACAAATGTAGACTCGACGCTCGCGTCTTCTCACACTAAGGGCACGCTTGCAGCTTTCCATACAACAGAGACTCGAGTTTCGAGATGCCCCACGCCACTCGCAAACAGCTCGAGGCGTCGAATTGGGTCGACTATTACTGAGATTTGCCGTAGGAGTCGAGCAATAAAGGCTACGTTCCGTCTAGCCTCGTGCCTATCCTTGGGCGGACCGCTGAGTACCGAGCAATGAAGCGGGCGATCTGAAAGCCCACAGTGATCATTCGGTCCACTGCATTTTTCATCTGCTCAAATCGCATGGTGTCAACCAAGTACCTGTGAAGCCAGTGGTTCTCGTTGTCGTGGGCCGTGGCGTAAGCCCGCGAGTGATTCTGCCTTTTGCGGGTGATCCTGGTCGTTTGGTATGGTACAGTATGGACGGTTACGCATTGACAATACAGTATCGACCGTATTCTGCGAATTACTGCATCTGATTTGCAGCCTGTAGCAGCCCGTAGCAGCCCGTGGGGGCGAGGGACTCTGGGGGATGTATTCTGTACCCGAGACCGGCCACCACGGCGCCCGATGGTGCCTCAAATAAAACCACGGGGCGTGGGTCGAAAGGGACAGGACAGGGTTGATTCGGTCTAGGCGAGTCACGAGGGAGGGCGAGAAAACAAGAGACAGAAGGAAGACCAGGTTGCCAACCCAGCCAGAGCGCATTGGGACAGAATGGATTGAATTTTGTCCGAATAGAGCGGCGCCAAAACCAACATGATAACCAACGGCCGTCTCGAAACATGATCAGGCGCCATGGTTGGAGGGCAGAGGGATGCCTCGGCGGCAAGAGAGGTGGAGAGTGTTTGAGACGGCAAATGGCACCTCAGCGTCGACATATCGGAGCAGAGGAGAGGCTGTTACTGAATGTGAGCAAGTGAACACCAAGTGAGCAGCAAGTGAGAATCAAGTCAAGGCGCATGGGAGCAGTGCAATTTGGGTTTGTTTTCGTCATAGGTGCAACCAGGCTCTTAAACTGTCCTTCTGGGCTGATTGCGGGCCCTGGAGCTAGACTTACTAGGCATGCCACCGCCTGCAGCGGGGATCAATACCCACAAGAATAATGACACCTAAAAGCACCTAGTAGCAGCACCTGAGGTAGCACCTACACAGAGGGCTAACCAGGCGTGCCTGCCAATTATTTTGTCCACTGGCTCTGCACTTACATGTCGCTTACGATCAATGTCCACTGCAAGCTACTGCAGGCTTTTTTTTTTCTCAACATGGTTTGTCCATTTGTCCATTTGTTCGTGGAGAGATTTTGCGAATTCTCGAACGCATGCGCACAGACACTCTTCCTCCCTCTGCTTCTTCTCCTCCTCCCCGAAACTGCCACAATCTCGTCCCATTCCCAATCAAACTACGTAGACCGGCAAAAGTATTTTTCATTTCATTTGCAGTTCAAAAGAAAAACAGTAATGTTACGACTTCCCCTTTCTTCCTAGGTCTCAGGTACAAGGTTTGCACACGCGCTCGAGCTGCCCGATCACTAGACTCGGGGAACCTCCGGACGCCTCTGTGGCGGCCTTGGACGGGCGTGGTTGCGTGTGTGAGTGAGTGCACAAAGAGAACTAGTCCTCCTTGTCTGCAAATCCTCCGGAGCACCGAGCACGAAAATACTCCTGACTATGACCGGTATGAATGCTTCTCCGAGCGGACGAAGATCCCCTCCACCCCGTATTGCCCTGGTGAGCCTGGCTGGCGGGAAGCTTCGAGAGGAGATACTGCAGATGCGAGCCCAACGGTATCGTAGCATTCACGAAGTACTGGCTAGGCGCTGGCATGGTATGGCATGGACCGGCATATTCCCCCTGCCCAAACTAGACTGAAATCCATCCAAGTTGGCCAGCTGCCAGTGATTCATGATAGAGTGCATAAGAACCACACCTGCCTCCGTGGACTAGTTCTTGCCCATGTTAATGAGAACAACGACCTGAGCCATTTCGAGTTCGCGAGTCTTGACCTGCCCAACATGATGCGCGCGGAAACGACGTGCCGCAGCCACCGATATAGTCGACGTATGACATCTGGTGCCGACCCTCCATCAAGTCAGTGGTCTCCATGCCCCTCTGCCCTGCGCACTCCTTGGACACAACGCCATGGACAACGCGAGTGTGCAGATAAACGTTTGTGTCGCATCACTATTGCACCTCGTGTTCAACTCTTCCTGCGGAGAATTCACCGTTGAGCTTGACGCCCACGCCGCTGAAGGTGTGCTGTCAAACCGAGCATGCATCCCTCTTGTGCAAGGATTCCTCGTGGGGTCAGTGCAGCCGCCGCAACAGCATCGGTTCTCTGGGGGAGCAAATCAGAAAGAGATTTTACTCCACAGGTTGTGTGCCTGTCCATTTTTATTCGCTAGACATCCTGTTGCCCCTGTGCCCGTTTTTCTTGTGTAACCAGCCTTGAAAACGCTTCTGCGTCCCTCAATCATCTAGACAACTCCTGCCGTAGCTCGCTCGAAAAACTGAGCCTTCTACTCGAGAGCTTCCCCAAACAGGGCGAGAAGAATGAACCACACATGCGACGTGTTTCAACAGGCTTCAGCCCAAGCATTGAACAGGGCGACCACTCCGGATTAAAGCGGCTGGAGGCTTGAAGCATGTGCGCCTTTCCAACCCTCTCGCATGTGGCGGTTTAGGTTCAGACTTGCAGCCAAGCGAAGCCGAATGAAAATCAGGGTGCACGGTCCTTTTGGGCAGCAATGTCCAAAATGTCTCTACTAGCCCCTGAGGTTGATCGCAAGGCTAGGGCGAACACTGCTCGAGATCCGACGACGCGGGGATGGCGGATAGTTGAGGCATCTAAGCCTTGTTGGGCGACAAGACGGCTCCGTGGTCGACGGTTTCAAACTTTGCAGCATCTTCAACCCTCGGCCCTCAGTGTCGGGGAATGCTGATAAGCCCACCTTGTTTCGAGACTGAAACTTAACAAGCGAACATCGCGATCATTTCTTGATGATGGTGACTGCAAAAATCCCGGGTTAGAACGACCAAGGCGGCGATCGCAGGGTTGACTTACTGATGTCTTCGTCGGCGAGCTCGTGCGCCAGACCAACCCGCTGTGGCTGATGCTTGACTGATCGCCCATATACAATCGCATGCTTGAATTGCTCGACGATCGTCTTGTGGATTGCATTGCACTATTAAAAGGTCAGTAAGCGAAATTTACCAGGATGATTGTCTCAGCTTACAAAATCCTCGACTGTCGACGCGTTCTTCCTCAAGACTACTGGAGCAGAATAGTCTGGCTGTTTGCCCTTGGGCTTCGTGTAAACTCGCTTGAGCTGCAATTTCTCCCACATCTGTTCCAAGAGCTCGTCAATGTTCCATCCATGCTCGGAGCTGATTGGAACGGCATTCGGAATGCGGTACAACAAATCCAGCTCCTCGATGGTAATGGAGTCGATTTTGTTCAGAGCATAAATGACAGGGATGTAGCTCCGACTCTTTGCCTCGAGGACGTCGATCAAATCATCAATGGTCGCGTCGCATCGGATGGCAATGTCAGCCGACGAAATACGATACTCGTTCATGACAGCCTTGATCTCGTCATGGTCAATATGGCTAAGTGGAACAGTGCTTGTAATATTCAACCCCCCCTTATCCTTCTTCCTGAAGACGATATTGGGGGGCTCCTTGTTGATGCGGATGCCGAATCCTTCCAGTTCCGACTCGATAACTCTCTTGTCAGTCAGGGGTTTGTTCACGTCCAGCACAATGAAGATCAGATGGCACGTTTTGGCAACTGCAATTACCTGACGACCGCGACCCTTGCCGTCTTTGGCACCCTGGATGATCCCTGGCAAGTCGAGCATCTGGATCGCCGCGCCATTGTAGAGGACTTGACCAGGGACAGTAGTGAGGGTGGTAAATTCATAGGCAGCGGCTTCTGAGTGTTGACCAGTCAAACGGCTCATCAAGGTGGATTTACCAACCGAAGGGAATCCGATGAAGCCTACGGAAGCCACGCCAGTTCTGGCAACATCGAAGCCACTGCCGCCTCCACCGCCCGAAGATGAAGGCGTCAGAAGCTCCCTCTTCAGTTTGGCCAACTTTGCCTTTAGCTGGCCTAAATGGAAGGAAGTGGCTTTGTTTTTCTGAGTCCGAGCCATCTCGGACTCAATCTCCTTGATCTTGTCCACTGTTGTAGCCATAGTGAAGATTTCGAGGCAATATCCGAACGGGGATAATTACCGGACTCGGAGTGAAATGAAATGAGGAAGGAGACAATGGAAGGGCGAGACCGAGAGGGGTTCGGGAGAGGGTTCTGCAAAATGATATGGAGGATTCAATTTCCGTAGTAGGCCTGGTGACGGATGTTGGGCTTCGAGACGTGAAGAAAAGGAGTGAGGATGTTGTGCAACAGTCCTTTGTGCTCTTGTGTAACGTGAAGATGGTCTTTCGCGAGCCAGATGCGCGGTGACTGCCAGTGTACCATGTCTTGTGCCTGAAAGTGCCTGCAAAAAAATATGTGTGAGTCCCTCCAGGCTCGAGTCCCTCAGCGCCACAATGCCGTAATGCCACACACGTGCCACACACATTACCCCGCAGGCGAAGATTGGGGACATTACGAAAAGGGCAAGTAGGCCGACGATGATCTGGGCCAATCATAATTCTCACTGATGGCGTGCTCGGTCGCAACAGATCAAGTTGGTCTTGACTGGCTCTTTCTGTCCTACGAGGCTCTAATATTTCCATTTTCTGACCTTTTGAAGCCTGGTTCTCCTTGTTCTATTCGGATATCATATCCTCTGCAGCCTTATTGACCTCGTCGTTGCCTCAGTCTCAAAAACCTCCAGATTTCACCTCGTTGTTGCTCAGGACCATCTCATTTTGTGAAATTTGCTCAGCGGGGCTTCCACCCAAGCCGACTGCTCCAATGAAAGTCGTTTAAGTCACCGACAAGCCCGATGACCCGCGGAATTCTGCACGCTTCACGGCTCAACAGATACGAGATGATACGTTACAGGCTCACAGGCTGTGCCTCGAGGGCATTTCCGTGAGTCAAAGTCACCGAGATCTTACGTCGACTACGCCCAATACGCCCAATACGCCTAATGTCATGAGACCCCGAATCTTGATAGCTGATATCTTCATGAGACTAAGTACCTTGATCTGCTGCATTCCTCCCTCCATCCAGCTTTCCTCCTGCAGCTCTTATCAGAACAAAAATCCTTTGTTCCACACCGCCCCCCGTGCTTCACTTCCTTCTCATCAGCCATTTTCTCTTTCACTTTCTTTCATTATCCCTCCAGTTTTCTAGCAAACTGTTTAAGAACACTGAGAGTTCCTGCCCCATTAATAAGTATATCGAGCCAATATGTTGTCATACCAACTCCCCCTTGGTCCAGGTGTCTGTCAAGCTTTCACGTCTCCAGCTTTGAGCAAACTCGACCTGATCCATCCCGCCAACGATGATTTCCATTCGCTTGTTCGAGCTCTTTCCGACGTGCTTGGTCCATCCTCAGGCATTGATTCTGACGATGTGGATGAAAATGATTTGATCAGGCTGATGGAAAAATACATCTCTCAAGAGAGCCAATGGCGTCAGTACGCCTTCGCAGACACAAGTCGGAATTACACCCGCAATTTGGTGGACGAAGGTAATGGAAAATCAAACCTGTTGGTGGTTGTGTGGAACCCGGGACGGGGTAGTCCGATACACGATCATGCAAACGCCCATTGTGTGATGAAAATCCTGAAAGGAACTCTCAAGGAAACACTGTATAACTTGCCTGCTTCTGGTTGTGCTACGAGTCAAGCAGCTTCCCAAGGGCAGACCATGCCACCCGAGGTTGTCAAGGAAACATTGTACCAGGAGAATGAGGTCACATACATTTCCGACAAGATTGGCCTTCACAAGATCTCGAACCCTTCGAATGATGAAACAGCGATATCTCTGCACCTCTATACACCCCCTCACGCCGCCAATTTCGGCTTCAACCTCTTCGATGAGAAAACGGGGAAGCGTACGCACATCAAACAAGCCGGATTCTTCTCCGATCGAGGGAAGCGCATTGAAAAGTGTCCCTTTGGATCATTCTAATCGGGAAGTCGCAAGACTTATAGGTGCCTCAGGCGGAGGTTGACCACCAAACGAGAAGGTTCTCACATGGTGCATACGGGACCCCAAGTATGACGCCGGGGCGTCTTTCAGATACCGTACACCACGACCATTTAAGCTATGTATACCTTTGACAGGGTCTCGAAGGGTCTTTCTGCCTCCAACCGTTAGACCTTTGATGGGAGGACTGAAATACGACAACACGCGAAAACTTGAAATCATGGAGCACTGCAATTCTTTCTCTCGCTTGGCGGCGTCGATCAGGCGTCCTTTTGAAAATGCAACTTCAAAGTTCATGAACGACGACAGCGCATACGCCGACTGGTCTGCAACACCGAGTTCAAGCCGCTCCGTTTCTCTTTGGGAGAAATTCCGCTAGTGGCAAGAGGTGGAAGGCCTTTCGTGTTGGACTATTGTTTAGCCATAGCCGTGATCAATTACTAGTACGACTCTGTCAATACCCTGTCTACTTGTTTGTGCCGCTTGAGCAGACGTGGTCTTTGAAGACGCATGACTCCTTCTGGATTCGTAACCGCTTGCGCGATGACTTGCTCCCATCATTTGCGTTACTACCCAAGCTTATCTTGGTTGTGCCACATTCGAGGTTTTTTTTCTGGCCCCCAAGGCACATCTCTGAAACCCATCAAACGACACTCGGCGAGTCGACCTATCACATGTTACAGGGTTTCTAGGCTGGACTTCACTGGGCCTCCATCTCACGTCAGGACGCAGCTTAGCTCATCCGCCCTATCATTTCTTTAATCAGCCTCCATTCTCAGGTCTTCAATCCTTTCCCTTTCCAGCAATGCCTGAACCAACACGTAGCGGTGCTGTCGCCGAATAAGCGTGCGAGGCGTCTACATTATGTCCACGTTGGGGCAATTCGTAGGTATCTGCGGCTCGATTACTGGATGTGTGTTCTTGATCGTCCACATCGTCTCCTATCAGCATCTCACCCAGGCGTGTGGTACAAATATCGGTAGGGCCTGACAGTTAATCTTCTCTAGTGCGCCAGGTGTCAAATTCTGGTTGCCATCTACTGGCACAGATATTAATGTGAAACTCTTCCCTCCCTCCCCCTCTCTCGAGTTCTTGACTTCCTTCATGTTCAGCTCTGCCAACGTGAAGCTTACCCAGCCTGAAGATACGAGGTAAACAAAGGCAATCCATGACGACAATATCCACTTAAACGGACTATCGATACATCTATGCAAGCCGCTTTCGTGCAAGAGGCAGTTCTCCGAAACTCAACTGCTGTCCGGTATCCAAGGAGAACCTCGTCTATATCTGAGCTGAGCTCCTCCGCTTCCTCGGCCAAGAGTCGGAGCAGCAGCAAAAGTGCCAGCAAGAGCAGGAGCAGGAGCAGGATGACATTTATGTCCTCGTTCCCATCGCACCTCCCATCTCAACACCAGCCAGCACCAGCATACTACGCCGAAGCCCAATCTTCTCCATCGCCAGCAGAGTCGACAACATCAGCACCCGCCCGCTCATACTTTCGGCCGAGCCGCCGCGGAACCCAAGCATCCACAGCAACCCATTCAACATCGACATTCAGCAAGAAATTCTCCCGCATCACTAGCAGATCATCTTCCACCTCGTCTTCGACGGACGACTCCTTCACCGAGGAAAAGGAAGAGCGCCGCATCCGTCGCTGGGGACGCAGAGCCGTCGAAGGCCTTGGACGAGCATTCAGCGCTTACCCTCAGGGAAGAACCATCGGCATCGTGTGGTACACCGGATTCTAAAAACAGGAGAGCTAAGAACCCCCCTTTTGGACCACGAAAACTCTCAAGATGGTCACCCAAGTGATCGAGACGGGCGCCCACCCCTCCCCATCGCGCAAAAACACGAAGTCCTTCTGGGATAAAGTGTCCTACGTCGTCGGATTGGGATGCTGCATGCATGAGAGAAAGTCCCGAGCTGAACGCGCCGCCTCAGCAGCAAACAACACCACGACCCCAGAAACAACATCAGTACCAGCAACAGCAGGCACCCGCCTCGAGGAGATCAAAGCCGGCGACGTCAACTGGAGCACCTCGACACTGGGCATGGAGACCGACCTGAACATGCGTCCTGAAGCCATCCGCTCCGACGCCAGCGTCGACTCGGACGCCCGCGATCTCGCTACGCCTCTTCCCCCACTATCGTCGTTTGAATTCTACGCCCCCCGGGCCCCGGCCGCCGTGGCGAGACCTCAGTCTCGGAGCGCTCGTCGAGATTCACGCCGCACTAATAGCAGCACCACTGCTGCCACCAGCAGATCCGGGGCCGAAAGCCCCGTCATCACCATCACAGACTACGACATCGCCACCGGCCGCCGTCAGCGCAGCAGAGGCAGCACCTCCGATGACGGCACCACCACGCCCAGCACAGGCGAAACACAGCGCGAACGAGAAGGTCGCGGGACCAAAAAGACCAAGAAGTCCAAATCCAGCTCCAAATCCAAGTCTCGAGTCAAGACCGAGAGGAAGGCATCCACAGACTCGGCTTCCACGCTGCAAGCCTGGTCGCGCATCGACCCCATGTACGACATCTACCTACAGGACCGCGACAACAGATGGCAGGCTCCATCATCTACGAGGCAACAGTCGTCGGCGAATAACACTCAAGAGGGCCGCTTCACAAACATCCGCGCCTTTGATTTCATGAGCTACGGCGGATGGATCGTCATCTAAGTCTCGCTCCCTCGCTCTACTCGAGCTACTACATCTTTCGCTTTTTTTTAATTACCTTTATTCTCTTTGATATGTGACGAATTTTCTACTACACTCTTAACAGTGATGAGCGGGAGGCTGGGAATGGAATGGGAAAGGATGACCATTGGATTATGGACTTTCGCAGGATCGGGGCTTTTTCAGGGGCTTCTACGAAAGATACAGATTATGACACGGAACTACGAAACGGCGAGAGAAAATCGTTACTATCACGAACAGAGCTGGGTCGTCGAAGAAGAGGCCCGGCCAAATACCCAAGCGGGAGGGGCCTTTCCATTTTCCTATGTCAGATATGTGAGAAGACAGCAGAATGATACCAAAAAAAGTGACTCAGAAATTCACATGAATGCCTTTTTTTTGTAATCACAAATGTGCAGTTCCTACGCTTCTGTGAGGTAAGAACTCCATTCTGCTAGAGGGGGGGAGATCTCAGAGGCTGGTTTGACCGCCTTGGGAGGGTGATGGTGAGGCGTACAACGTAGAGAGTGAGAGAGAAAGACCGTCCCCATGCGCAACGCCAGGCACCTCCTTTGAGAATTTTTGCGAATGAAAGATAGGCTCTCTAACTACCTATCCAGGAAATACCCAGGGTCATCAAAAATGCAAGCGAAGTCGCCACGGGGTACTCCCGCAACACGAGGCGACCAGCAAGACCATTTTCGCCTCCCGGAATTCTCCTTCTCTAATGTCCCCTTTCGGCTGAATTGTCATCCAAGCAACGAACTCGGATAGAGAATGGACATGAGATACCGCCTCAATTTGCCCATCGACTCAAATCGTAGGACCCTTACCATTCTCACAACCCTCATGTCCTCCGGGTGCAATGATCGCCACGGTGTCTCAAACCCTTTTGTCAAACCGTTTTTTTTGGTATTCTGAGAACGTTGGCATTGTGTGGCTCCCAGGTTGCTGACCGCGGAATGCCGAGAATGGAACAGTGCAATAACTCATGCATGTGTTACGAGTACGTACAATTGCGAAATAGACTTCTCGGTTATATTGGAAAAATGGAGGGTGAGATTTGAGATACGTGCCTGAGGCGGCGTACGGCAATTGTGGTAGTTTGATTCTGGCTGACTTGTTCGTCCCATGAGAGTGGTTCATGTCCTCCGAGTTAGGTTCTTGATAACTACCGGTTCTGGGAACGCATCCTATCTCATTCCTTAGGAGCGACATTCACTTCTCGATGACTTGTTGAGGAAACAATCACGATCAAACAGCCTGCCCACTTGACTGATATCATGGGAACTTCGAGCGAGTGAATGACGAACTGCAGCCAAGGTGAGAAGCCAATTTCAAGACCCTGATTCGGAAGAGAACGTCTGAACCCCATACACGGGTGTTTGAAACGCGGTGCCTGGCCGAAAGTCGGTTCTTGATGTCGGTCGGTGAGACCGTGCCTGAGGCAGAAGACAGTGCTGACCCGCTGCGGCCCTTTCAATGGCGTGCGTGGTAGCGTAACAACCAGCCACAGCTGTTATCGTTCTTGCTGTCGATGAGGTAAGAGGCGTTTAGAAGTGAATGGGCGAAAAAGTCCCTTTGCAAGAAAGGCCAGCCATCTCGGGGGCCAAAGTCATGACTGAACGCCTGAGCTGCTTTGAGTCGGAAGCAGCGTCGAGAGGACAACGACGTGGCTCCAATGGAATCTTTGAGCAGGTTGTGGTCATTGCCAAACGATTACTCAGATCCAGGCATCGATTCGAGCCGAGAGACAATACGTCGATCGGTGTTCGATGCAGTCGTCGTATAGTAGCTTTTAAGGGCACTGCCAACTGGGCAAGTCGGGATAAGATCATCCCATAGATTTAGAGACAAATTATTGCCAGCTTTTGAGGACAATAATTCGGGGGCTCCTGAGACCCTCCACATGGTCTCCACTGCCGTCATTGTGAGTTCTCTGGTGGAGGCGGGCCGAGCTTGCTTTGGGGACGGTGAATAATTCCGCTCGTTAAGTCGGCGATTTGGGTGAAGAATTAAAAGTCCCATCGGTTGGAGTCCAGTCAGACGTCTACTCATCCGCAGACCCTGAAATTCTGAGGAAAGGCCAGATACTCATAGCTCGCCAGGATGGCTCTAGACGTCACTTCATCCTGGCTTCGCAGTGAATTGCACATGCGAAAAGGGATTCATTCTCATTTTCGTTCCCAATCTGAGTGGTTCGCCTTTATATCATAAGAGGCAGCTCCAAGTCGATCACCACAGGCTTATGAAATTTCTTGCCACCTTGGTGAGGCCAATTTGATCCCATGAAAGCTGCGTTCACGATGCAGGTTTCCAGCCTTCCTTCTCGACCCGAGAGTGCCTTTCGGTCAGAATAAGGGCTCAAAGGTGAGGCACCTTGATCGAGAGTTGCTGTGTGATTGGTTGTGGGAGCAGTTTTCGTGGAAGGTTCCGGTCGATGTGCTTTGTCGAAGTCGGGAAAGGGGGGTTCCGGAATCGAGGGTATCTTGGGAAGGAAAGCTGCGCCATTGTCCGAGTAGCGTTCGTAGGTAGGATCTCCCCCAGCGTCATCAACAGAGCCATCCACATCAGGGCCTCGAGGGTGCGAAGAATGGGTAGACAGAAGCATATCCGTCACCGTTCCATCATTCTGTAGTGTAACAGATTTGGCCCTAAAAGACAGATCAACGAGGAATTGTTTCTTCGAGGTAGGGTCAAGGTCGAAATGCTCTCGAACGCTCTGCTCTTTGAATTGGATGTGGGTAGAGGACAGATCCCAGCTGACTACCTCGACTCCGAACGCCTCATGGATGTGGCCACACACGAATAGACGAGGTCGGACTCTCCATAATGTCTGGCGGAGAATCTCGCAACCTGCACTACCTCGCTTGCCACATTCATCACGATGAAACTTGGCAGGAGTATGCGCGATAACGACGTCTGAATCCAGGGGAATTTGATCCCATAGCTGAGATGCAGTGTCTGGGGGGTAGCCAAAAGCCCAGAAACCATGAGCGGGGGAATAGGGCGAACCAAAAACTTTGAACTTTACTTGTTGGCCGTCTTCGAAATCGAGCGAGATCTGCTTTGCTTCATGGTTAAGATAGACGATGGAAGAGTCTGATTGGAACAGGTCAATACAGCGCTGGGGATCCTCCCTTCTCTTATTGTGGAAATAGCCTCCATACTGCCTGTAAAAATCTTCGTCGCCAGTGATGTCGTGGTTGCCACAGACAATGATTTTGATTTTGAAGTTGGATTGCTTGATCCAGTCAACGGTCTTTTGGAGCTCAGAATATGTTCCTTGGTTAGTCAGGTCCCCAGCGTGGATGAGAATATCACCCGGGGGTAGCTTAGGGGTCTGGTTATGGGTATCGGAGATACAGACGATGCGAGTTCGTCGGGTAGCCATGTAGGTTTATTTGTAGGTGATAATGATAGTGTGTTGGGAATACTAGTAGTGACTGGGCGAGGGGCAGAGTAGGGACAGTAGGGAGTTCCAGTTGGATTTCTATGACTGACCCGAATTAGGCAGCTGCGAGGCTCTCAGGCTGAACAGACGTTGAGTTTTGCATGAAGCCGTGGAGGCCGATGAGGGCGATGGTGCATTGTTCCTTGCATTAGTTCCCAGCGCAGCCTGGGCAACCCATGCACACTGTCCGATCGACTCCGGGGTTGTCAACACACTTAATACTTGTATCTCGCACCCTCACACCATCCTCACCTTCAACCTTTTCCCCCTCCACGTTTTCTGGTGTCGTCGACCACAAGTAGTACAAGTACTCAGACTTGCCCTGATGCAGGGTAAAGATAAACCCCCACTCTCGATAAAGCAATCAGGATCGGAAATATGATTGAGAAACTGGGGAGGAGCCGAAGATTCTGAAACACACAGTTTCTCTGGTCAGTCTGGGTGGGAGCGGGGCGCGAATAGGGGCTGAAGCTTTTAATCATCAAACGGCGCCCTAGGCACCGTCTAGGTCCCCGTCTAGGCTCTCTAGGCGTGAGGATGGCCAGCAACTTTCCTACAAGCGGCCATAGCGTGGTTTTTCCAGAGAAGCGATCCGAGCAGCACTGCAGCGTTCATTGGGAATCACACTCTTATCACAATCTCGAGACAGGACACGGACCATATGGTATTATTGGGCTCCGTGCCCTCCTCAATTAATACTTCTGTACTTGTAGTTCAAGATAGCCTCCTGGAAAGACAGAAACTTCGACATCTTTTCGCCCGCACTGGCCGTGGTTATCAGCATTTTTATGGAGAGTGCCAGCGCCAGTGGGCAGGGCGGAGAAGGCCATCGCAGGGGATTTCATCCTCAAACAAGCGAAACGGGACTAAATTAAATGAGCTGGATGGACAACGCGATTTCATCTTCATCCTCACCACCCTCATCCACTTCCGCCGCACTGCCGGTGCCAGCCTCATCTACTACTACCACCCGTATACCATCCGGTCATGCACATATTCTTGCTCGTCGTCCATCTGTACCATACTACACTCTAGATACTAATGAAGTCTGTGTCACCAATGCCGTCCACCATCCGGAGCCACATTTCTATCCTGCCCACATCGCAGACACCACCACCCGAGATGACTTGACACTGAGGCCTCCCCTCCGGAAGAAGCCCAAGCTATCCTCCACTGCCTCGTCCGCTCACGCACATTCACTACAAGTCCCTGGAATGCGCAGGCTAGTCGGCATCTCAAAAACCTCCAGTGTCCCTTCCTTCAACAGCCTCTCCCTTGCTGCTATTCCCGACAACGACGAACAACGCCCCTCATCTTCCTCAGGTATCTCTCAGACCTCGACTTCCTTGCAGCGAACCAACTCCAACACCCTCCAACGCTCACCCTCGCAAAGGAGACCTCCGGCATCACATAGTAGTTACGGCATCGAAACCACCTGCGGCCCCCCTCCATCGTACAGCACCCAGCGAACCCTGTCGCAAGATCGCGTGCGACTCGACCGAAATTCCAGTACAAAATCGACGACAAACAGCCCGTCGCGTGAAGGGTCACCCACCAGAACAAACACAAACACGAATCGCGACCTGTCACCTTCCAAATCAGGACGCGATTCATCTCCCTCCAAATCCAATGAACCTACACCGAACCCCGAACTTAATTCAGCTCGGCCCTCACGCGTGAAGTCCGACGCGACATCTTCACCGACTAGTGGTTCCTCGGCTGACGAGACCACTACTCAAGAAGCCTCTAGTCCAGATACCCCAGACACACAAAGCCTCCCTACGCCTAATTCAACCATGAGCAAAGACTATACCACCCCTGCCGCAGACGCGACGGATCTACAAGAGAAAGAGAATGCGGAGCCCCGATTCCTGAGACCTATTCCCTCCGAAGAAGACACGAAAGGGTCGAGTAGCGACGAGAAAAAGAGTGAGGATCTTTTCTTGAATATTGCAAAGACCGACGCGTCTCGTAGCGCCGCGCTCCCGCAGTCCAAACTTGAGAAGAGAAGGTCTCGGGTGTCGCTGCCTTTCTTCAGTAATGCCACTCGGCCATCTACTGGATACAAATCATCGCCGATTCAGGAACGGTTCGATACTGCCAGCGTTTCAGGTCGATCAGAGGCTCTAAACTACTACAGCAAGCGTTCATCGCTGGGACATCATGTGCCGGGCGCTCTTTCACGGGCATACACTCAAGAGGGGTCGATCCGAGATGGTGCGACCGACACGCAAAGCTCTCACCCAGCAGATCTGCCTCGCAGAGCCATGTCGAGGCGATACTCTACCACAAACTCGAATGCCAATACCAACTTAGAACCTGTCCGTACATATTCTCGTCCAAGCACCGCACGCAACAGTCGTTTGGTCTCGGAAGGGGCCTTCGCCGATCGGGCTCGTATGCCTGATCACAATGCTACCGAGTCGACCATTTCCACAACTGCACCTTCGACCGTGTGGGATGAATTGGACGATTTGAAGTCGAGGATCAAGAAACTGGAATTGACTGGAAAATTACCTCCTTCATCCGCTGCTGCAATGACAACCAATGAGAGACCCAAGACGGCCACGACAGCTGCAACGACAACCATGTCCTCGTCTCCAAAGCACAAACCCACATCCGCGACTCAGTTACAATCGGCGATCGAGGGCATTCCGTCTAACGTACATCCGAATCTCCACGACGCTCTCGGTAACGCGAAGACTGTTTTGAGTAACGACGTCTATCAAAAGCTACAAGCTACGGCACAGGATGCCTTACAATTGTCCATGATGATGAGTCCAGAAGGTCCCAGTGCGGGTGCAAGTACTATTGGAGCCACCTCACTGTCTGAGCGTCAGATCCGACGACGAACCGAAAGCATGTGCCGGAGCCTGACGGAGCTGGCCATTGCAATTTTGGCAGACAACAAACAGCCGCCTCAGCCAACAGCCAGGCCAGGAAGTCGTGATGCATACCAATCGGTATCAGGTTTGCGGAGCCGTCGAGCTAGTAATGAACCTAGCGATCGACCACCAGTTAGCATGCGGGTTCAGTCTCGACTCGATGCTCGACGAACCAGCGCACAATTTGGCACCACGTTGGATTCACAACCAACACCACCGGAAAACGCGTATCAGACACCGCCGACAGCCTTGCCGCAGATGCCAACGACCTCGTCTTCGCGCGTGGTCCGGACCACTTCTCTTGTACGTAGCCGGCGAACCCCGGGACATACCATGGACGGCGCCACCGATGATGAGGAAGCCAGTCCCTCGGTGCGTCCGGTAAGTCGAGCCATGACTGAAGTCAACTCATATCGCCAAGCGGCGAGAAACAGAGCGGCATATTCGCGGGAATATACTGCTCAACACCCAATGCCTCAACATCCTGTCCCCTCAGTACCCGACAACACCAATGCCACTAGAAGTCAACTCCCAGCCCACATTAGCACACATCTCGTGCCGAGACGCAAATACGCGACTCCGCCGTCGGCTGTCAGCACCCCTGGTGGTCAAGACCACACGCCAGTGACGCCCAGGGAGCCTTGGGGACGGATTTCGATTGTACCAGCCGTTTCATCCAGCCCGATTGAGGCGACGCCCGAGAGCCAGGTGGTCGTTCGACCTCCGCCTCCACCTCGGAGAAGTCTGGGGTTTACTAGTAGAATCAGCAGCGTGGGCAGCCGACTTCGAGCGGCCAAAGGAGAGCGAAATAGCAGTATGAGGGACACACCCGAACTACGAACCCCCAGAGAGCCGGGATCATCAGGACCAGTCTTGGATAGCCCGCTGCCATTGGAAAGGCATCAAACCAGTGAATCGTGATCGTGATGACGATGTGCCATCATCAGATTGTATCATAATTAACATACCCTGTACATTGTACATTGAATAGCCAACAGAAGGCAGTCCTTCTGACTCGTTTACACGCCGTGTGGGATGGCATCACATGGAATACAAGGCGTTTGCTATGACCGACAAGACCAAATCTTGAGTTTGATTTTATACTGCCATCTAGATACCTAGAGTTCGAGATAGCCAGGTACCTGGCGGGCTCGTTCCTGTCGGACGAGCTCCCCGTGCCCACCATTGCGTGATTGGAGTGTCAAATACACCGCAAGCCACAGGCAACAAGTGAGAGCTCTCCACGTGCACGGTCGATGTTTTAGATTTTTTCTCCTGCACATCCATGATTTGGCCAAGAAAGAGCGGGAGCTGCACGCATCAGCCAAACATGATCCACCACGAGCAGCTGGATCAGACCATAGCAGAGCAAGGTAGACCATACTCGGGGACGTCTGGGACACGTTTCGCAATGGGCAGGATTGATTTATGACTAACAGTTATCCCGGCAGTCGGCTTGTTGCATTTTCTATGGCCACGCCCGACCGGGTCGCCTGGCACGCTCCTGGCATCATCCCTAGCATCATTCTGCTCATCGATGAGGAGACAGAAGGCGGTGGAAACTCCGTTCGCACCACAGAAGGCGCCATCTGCGATGATTCTTGAGCAATGTCAGTGTTGACAGGTCCGAGCGGTGGAGACGAAAATGAGCACCTTAAACTGCAGGTACTGGCCACACTGGCCGTGCTAAATGTCGCAATCACCAATAAAGATGGCATGTGTGCGTGAATGGCCTTTGTCCTCAGTTTCTGCCTTGTGTGTGCAAATATGCCATTTCCCCCCTCCCTTGCGAGTCGCTGGCTACGACATTGAGATATAAGGAACAGGACACCTTCCCTCGATCCTCTGAACCTCTGGTAGGTTAAGTCCCCAGAACATTCCTTCGGATCCCAGCCCTTGGTGCCAGTCCTTCACCACACGTAAGACGCTGCAGCAGACTGGAGAAGCCAGGTCCAGTTCCTGTTTGTTACGTCGTCTCCTGTGGAGAAGACGTCAGGCAACACAAAACAAGGTCCAGGTCTTTGTGTATTCCCTGTGTACAGTTCATACCGTCCGCGATTTGATCAGGCTTCTCTCAAGTGTGTCCACGGCGTGCGAAGTTTCCAGTCCTGCATTTGGGCACAGGTATATAACCCCATTGCAATACCAACCTCTATCACAAAGCCTCTCATCAAACCATGGCTACCTTTCAAACCCCGGAGAGTCTTCCTAGTGCCCGGTCGACGGACTCGACATCCGGTCGATCACCGAAGATCGAAAGAACCCGGTCTTCTTCCTCCACCCATTCAACTTCACCTGTCTCGCCCGGCGCTTCACCAAAGGTCCAGCTCGTACCCTATTCCCGCACCGCCAGCTTTGACATCTCTCTGTCGGACGCCGACCGGCAAATAGTCGACACTGTGGCGGCCAAATTCGATGCTCTCGACCTTTCATCCAAGGACTTCGACTTCGATGATATTTTCACATACGACAAGCCTCAGAGGAAATTACCTCGAGGGGTCGTTGAAGTCTCAAGTCCAACTCGGACTCATCGGGACTGGTCTTCCTTCTCTTTCTCACACTACTCAGCGGCCATGGGTGCACGGAACAAGGTCAACAAGGCGAAGCCTACCATTGGAGAGATGTATGTCAAAAACAAGTCGAATGCTCGTGGGCAATGACCGAAATAAACGACCAGCATAGACACGACATGATGATTTGCTCAGCTTCACCATTTGCATATTCAAAACGTAGACAGGGTTACAAACTTTCCGTGGCCATGAGCTGAACAACCCCGGCGTCGGGCATCAAGGGGTGATGGCTGAGGACAAGGACAGAGAAAATTGGAGGCGTTCCTGGTTGAGTAAAAGGAAAAGATGCGAACAGGGAACATATTTTGGGATACGAAAACAAAAAGAGATACCCGTACTGCGTATTCATTCTTCAATCGAACTCGCGTGCATCGAGGATCACGGTGTTCAGCTTTTGGGCACGCGGCGCCAGGCCTTCAGGCCCCTGGGTCTAGGTTCGTGATTTCGCTTGGGTCTGGCTCCTACCTAGGTAGAGACTATTTTCGGCTCGCCTGGAATTGCACTCGTTATTCCCACGTTTTTTGCTCTTGTTCGGTGCAAAATCACCGTGGCGTTTTTCCAAATGATCGGTAGCCGAACACGAGGCTCTGCGATAAAAACGATCGTCCGCTGGCAACGACGTCAGGCCTGTAGGCGATAGCGTGCGAAGTAGTGGTGGAAAAGCGCCGATAATATTACCTCATGTTTAGAAAACCGCTGCATTTCGCAACACTATGTGCAGAGAGACGTACGCTGCAGAGACAATCAAAGTCTGGAGTTATTCTCAGATACATACTCCGTAGAAAGATGCAATAAAAAGAACAGCTAGTAAGGAGTCCCCCGTCATCGGGTTGCACCAGGCTGGCATGACAGACGCGCCTTAAGCACGGTAGCAATCTGAAACGCCGTGCAATTTTGCAGGTCTCATGCGTGTGTTGGTACATTCCTGGGCCTCGACGGGTACCTGCCTTTGGTGTTTGGTGCAAGTACCCGTTCATGGACTATTGAGATCTGAGGCACAAGAATGCAATAATACATAACAAGAATAAGATCTTTATTGCATTTTTGTTATTTCTGGTCAGGCATGCTGCCCAGCTGAGCTGCACACAGTCATGAATTATTAGCTAGACAATGGAAGGATGGGGGAGTGACTGCCCAGTCCAGGCCAGTGGGAGGCGAAAACGAAGAGGAAAAATGGATGCGCGCGGCAAATTTCCCGTGTGCTGCTATATTTGGGGCGCCGTGGACTCGCATGGGGGGCAGCGAACGACACTGGGCACGACTGGGCCTTGCCTGGAGGGGTCTTCGGGGGTCGTCCATGGTTTCAGCATTGTGGCTCGCCCCCTAATCAGCCAATCCCCAGCTGCGGCAGTGTCAAGCCCCTCCATTCTGATTCGCCTATTGCGCCAGACGATGGAATCTTGTCCAAGCGCCTAAGAACACCCAGACAACCATTGAATTGAACCAACCCATTCTCTATCATCCCATCTTCACTGCTGTTCAACTCTCTTTTCTGGTACCAGGCTGAATATTGCGCCATCCCGCCCACTTCCTCCAGCTTTGATTTGCCCTTGACCTCATCTCCACCCTGCTCGAACAACCCCCAAGTACCCTGCCTGTCCCTGCCTAGACAAGTCGACCAGCAGCCGCCGCCATCGCCGAACTACTCAACTCTCTCTCTCTTCCCTCGTACTTGTAGACCTTCTGGTCGCATTTCAATAGTCAACTCTGCGCGTGAAAAAGAGGAGGGACTCTTTGTGTATCTTGCCGTCTGTTACTTTGTGGAGTACGGGAACACGCAAACGAGCGACGGAAAAAAAGCCTGACTCGCTGCGCCGCACATCTTGGATACGCGCTGAAATCTGAAACTGCTGAGGAGCGAACAAGCACCACCTTTTTCATCCATCCAGGGACAAGGCAGCATCCTCTTGCACTCGTTGTTCGGTGTCGCATGTCCTTCCTCTTGACGGTTGTTTGCGCCACGCCACCATTGACCGACCGTTGTTGTCACTGTTTAACTCAATCTGGTTTTGTTTGCACTCTTCTACAACCACTGTATGTTGATTGCAAACCTTCCTTCCTCTATTTTCCCCTTCACCATCCTCTAGGTTCGGTGCCATGTGCCCACAGTCATCATGTTGAGAGATTCAGTTGACTGTCTCACTGACTCTCACCAGCGCAAGAGATCCTTCGACCTAGCCAACGAGTATCAAGACGTCACCAGCACCATTCGACGTTGTGTCCGCCATGGTTCTTCCTCATCAGCCTCTTCAATAGCCTTCCTCGAATCCGCCCAATTCACCGCTTCGGCTCCGTCTACCAAGCGGCGACCTCCTCTCTATCCGACCAAATACTCGAACATGCCCCACGCCGAACCGGGCTCGGTCATGTCAACACCGTTTCCGTCGTTTATGTCAGTTGTCGGGAAGCCTGATGCGATTTTGTTGAAGGATATGGAAGACTTGGCTGCGGCCCCAGACTCGATACCCGAAAGCGACACGCAGATCCTCGTCACCGACGCGAAGCCTCCCTCTGAATCCCAGCGTTCCGCTCTTTCAATTCACCATCGCGACAGCGTCACATCCATGGCCTCGGCTTCAACTGAGTCTTCACCTACGAATACCAACTCAACCTTCGATTCACCCCTCATCACCGACTCGTCACCTGGCTCATCACCAGAATCAGCGTCATCGAACGCTCCCGTCTCACCATTTCGGAACCTGATGATGAAACCGGCAGTAGAGCAACCCCGACCCCCTCCACAACAGAGCATACCACCAGCAAAGGAAGAAAATGTCGATCTTACAGCAAGCAGGCCTGCTTTGCTCCCAGACGCCACCAAAAATGTCAAGAATCTATCACTCAATATGAGTGCCGTAGTACTCCCGCGCCCGGCTACCGCCCATGGGTTTGAATCACATGCGTTCTCAGCTCCCACATCACCATTAAAAGACACGCCGAGGACAGGTCGGAAAAAGCCGACAAACTTGACCATCAGAACTCCTGGGTTCCAACAATTGAGCTTCAACCGGGCCCTAGATGTACCTCCTACACCAAGTTCCAGACCCACCTTACACCATATGGCTTCATCGCCAGCTCTAGCGTCATTAGCATCTCCTAAGAAGCCTCCCTCGTCAGGGTTATTCCTCCACCTACCTGCCTCCGGCACTATACTCTCTGGTCAGGGCTCGGATTCGAGTGGCTCGATTCAATCGATCAATAGTCAGCTACCTGAATTGAGGGAGGAAGACGAAATCCATCCGCAAAAGTCTCAAGAAACTCAAGAGAAAGGTTATCCCAAGGGACCGGTATTAATCTACGATAGCGGTGTGTATCTATACCTAGAACCCACTGCCGACGAGGCTAGGACGTTTGACACAGTCATCAACGTTGCCAAGGAGATTAAGAATCCCTTCAAGACTGAGATGTCGAAGCCAGAAGCTACAGAACCGCAGACGGCAATTTCGGAAATATCATTCAAGTCGGCTTGGGAATACCCTCAGCAGAATGAAATGCCAACACCAACCACTCCTCGGCCAACCTCATTCATCCAACAAAAGCTACCCGAATACTTGCATGTGCCGTGGGATCATAATTCGGAAATATTGGAGGATCTGTATTCCCTATGTCGACTAATTGATGAACGAATACAAGCAGGCAAAAAAGTGTTAATACATTGTCAGTTGGGTGTCAGCCGGTCAGCATCTCTGGTCATCGCATACGGATTGTACAAGGGCTATCAACCAGACTTTCATTCGATGTACATGGCTGTCAAGCAGCGGAGTCAATGGGTTGGGCCGAATATGAGTTTGATCTATCAGTTGACCGACTTTCGGTCGAAGGTTGTCATGGGCGTTTATGGGGATCATTGCAACAATCCCAAGGCAAGCTGGTGGCAGATACGATCCTCAAGTTCTCCTGTGATGGACACCCCTATTGCTAAGCAGTCGTCCTGGAAGGGTCAGCCGCAAGCTGACAAGGAAAAAACACCAAAACCTCCGGTCACCTCTTATCAAGCGCTGTCGAAGGATGTACCGAAATTAAAACTCAACAAGGCGTTGCCTCCTGTGCCTTTGTTTCCCAAGGACGATTCCTCGAGCACGGTTGCCACACCAGTACAATTGAGCCAAATCCTGAGAGGTATTGCACAGCCATCCCAACAGCAGCCAGAACAGACTTCTGAATCCGTTCTGGCTCCTGAGACTCAAACTCCTCTTCCCCAACGACAACAAAGCCCTCCCGAAAGCGTATCACCCAGGCCACTTCCGTTCCGTGAGAGATTCGACCCTTTGCCCTCTCAATCACCGCCCAATCCCTCCAAAACACCTAAACTTGGTCTTATCACAAACTCACCGAAGATGGATATTGCCATGGAAGAACCCAGCAGTCCATCGCTGTTTTCACCCCGGGCTGCAGAGTTCATGGCGTCACCGTTTGGCATCACAGTTGCAGGAGATCTAGCTACGGCTCGCAATAGCGTACATAAACCTGTACGAGGTGTTGTTCTTCCACGCCCTGTACGTCCCATACGACCCTCGGCCAACTTTGGACTACCAGGGAATTCAATACCAGTACCATTTGACCCTCGAAGCCCTCACCAACTGGGTGAAGGACGCGAAATATTTCGAAACATCGAAGACTTCTTGTAAAGAAGGTTGCCACGCTTGCAGGACAGCGGGCACATTGACGGTGTGAGATTTGGGATTTAATGTCTAACATTGACATGGACATTGTTAAGAGCGTTTCTTGTTTTTGAACATAGCATGGCGTTTTTCTCTTGGGAACAGAAAAGCGAACCGACGAACCAGCGCAACCATCAAACATAATGGTCAGCATGCATGCATGAAAAGAGCCCTGTCCTCCAGGAACAGTAGACTGGAAAGATGGGATATTCCAATGGGCTCAGCAAATTTGTACAATTAGTCATGAACGGGAAGGCTTTCATTTGTGGTTAATGTGGATGAAACAACCAAAAAGGGTTGCATGAATGTGAAAGGATGCATCAGCATGGGGGCTTTCAGCATTGAAGTATATGACGGACGAGGAAATGGCCTGGTCCGAATGAGGGTGAAGGGGAGGGCGAGAACATGACACTGGCACAGTTGGTGCTTAGCTGTAGTTTGATCTGTAGACCATCAAACACATGAAACTTCAAAAATCACTTTTATGTTCAAGTTGTGCCAGTTACCTAGGTATATTGCTTGAACTAACTTCACAGCCTTCATATCGAGATGTTTCAATGCCAGTGCGGTGCCTGGGGTCTTGACAAGGCAAACAAGGCTGTGCTAAGCGGGATGCCCGTCACGGTGCCAGTTCCCCAGCGTGCCAGCGGGAGCAGGTGACGGTCGCTGTTGGTCTGACGTCGACGTCCAGATTTCGCTACAGTCCGTGTGGCCTCAGTTTTCATTTTAGAGCTGGACACTTCCTTCATTTTGTTAGCATAAATGGCCATAAAATAATGCCACAGTTTCGTTTACGCTTTACGTCTTGGTCGCTATTGCATTCCACCAGCTTCGGATAGACAGGCGCCCGTGAATCAACGCCACAATGGCGATGGAGCGGACTCGGATCGCGAAGGTTATACCCATCCCTGGCCAGCGTACAGTCGCTCCCCATTACTATCCTTACTGACACTGTGTGGTAGGTTGAAGACGTGACCCTCTCGCGGCGCGGGGCCCAAGTCAACGGAGCCTTACATTTGACGCCTCACCACATCATCTTTGTTCATACTCCTCCTCCAGCCTCCGACGGTAACGCAGCTCGACCGCGCGAGACATGGATCACCTACCCTATTATTCACTTCTGTACCTTTCGCCCGAGCCCTACTGCTTCCAGACAACCCTCTTCAATCCGCCTGCGCTGTCGTGATTTCACCTTCTATTGTTTCTACTTCAACGACGATCGGAAAGCAAGGGATGTCTACGACAGCATCAGAGCGTGGACGTGCAAACTGAGCGGAATTGAAAAATTGTACGCCTTTTCATATCATCCGACAGGACCCGAGAAAGATGTGCAAGGAAAAGGTTGGGCTCTGTATGATCCCATGCGCGAATGGAGGAGGATGGGTCTGGGAGATGAGAAGAGGCAGACCAACTGGAGAATCACCAATATCAACAAGGACTACCAATTCTCACCGACATACCCCGCTATCCTGGCCGTTCCTGCAAACATCTCCGATAATACCCTGAACTATGCAGGACGGTACAGGTCGCGAGCCAGAATACCTGTCCTCACATACCTTCACCCTGTCAATGACTGTACCATTACCCGCTCATCACAGCCGCTCGTTGGAGTGAGAGGAAACCGAAGCATACAAGATGAAAAGTTGGTGGCAGCAATCTTCAACACCACAAGAGCCGAAAGGCCTCTTTCCGCATACAGTTCTCCGCCGCCTGAAAGGGAGGACTCGGGCTCAAGCAAGGAAATCAACTATTCGGTCGTTATGGATGAGCAGATGACGCAAGCCGACGCGGAAGCGATGGAAGATGCCATAATATCTCGATTTCGGGGAGATGATGATGCTCCTGAGAGCTCTGACGATAAAAGACCGGTGGTTTACGGTGCTCAGCAGCGAAACATGATTGTCGATGCGCGTCCCACGATCAATGCGCTTGTCATGCAGACACAGGGTATGGGATCCGAGGACATGAGCAACTACAAATTTGCCACCAAGGCATATCTCGGTATCGACAACATCCATGTCATGCGCGACAGCTTACAGAAAGTCATTGACGCGTTAAAGGATTCTGATCTCACTCCACTCGGACCGAATCAGGAGTTGTTGCAGAAAAGCAATTGGCTGAAACATATTGGTCTCATTTTGGATGGGTCGGCATTGATTGCTCGACAAGTTGGTTTACAGCATAGCCACGTCTTGATCCATTGCAGTGACGGTTGGGACAGGACGAGTCAATTGTCATCGATCAGCCAGATCTGTCTTGATCCATACTATCGGACGATAGATGGTTTCATGGTCCTGGTGGAGAAGGACTGGCTGAGTTTCGGGCACATGTTTAAGCATCGATCTGGGTTTCTGAGCTCCGACAAATGGTTTCAAATTGAGAACGAACGAATCAGCCGTGGTACCGAGGACGTCGATGAGAAGGATCAAAAGAGCGGCCCTATGGCGACCTTTGAGAATGCCTTCCTAAGTGCCAAAGGGTTCTTCTCCAACAGCAAGAACAACGAGTCGAGAGAGTCGATCAATGTCGACTCCGATGCCGATACCATGCAAAACTATGACTCTGAATCTCAGGCTGCCAGACGGATCGTATCCACTCCCCAGAAGAAGGAGAAAGAAAAGCTCGTCACCAAGGTGAAAGAGACATCACCAGTCTTTCACCAATTCCTAGACGCCACTTATCAGCTTCTTTACCAATATCCCACTCGCTTCGAATTCACAGAGCGCTTTCTCCGCCGTCTACTGTACCACCTCTATTCATGCCAGTACGGCACATTCCTAGGCGACAATGAAAAACAGCGCAAGGATGCAGGTTTGAGCGAGCGTACGAGGAGTGTATGGGACTACTTCCTAGCCCGAAAGCAAGAGTTTCTCAATCCAAAATACGAATCTGTCATCGACGACAACGTTCGAGGCAAGGAAAGACTGATCTTCCCCAAACCTGAGGAAGCGCGATGGTGGAATGAACTCTTTGGTCGCACAGATGAAGAGATGAACGTCAAGAATCAGCCTTTCACCGGAACTCGGATTAATGGTATGAGCGAAGGTGGAGAGTCGGAGTTGTGGACCTCTGTACCTGGGTCGCAGGGAGGGTACAATTCTGCATCACCGTCCGCGCCTGTTTCCAGGGCTAGGACCCCTGTGCTGATAGGCGTAGAGACGAGTGAAGCAAACGTCGAATTGGCCACTTCGCCGCCAGCCAAGACGAATGACCCTGGCGAGAGAACGAGAACTCCGGCAATTAATATGGCTGGAGCCGGTTCAAGATCTCAGTCACCATTCCCGGCCAAGGACGCGGCGCTATCTCGATCACGCACGCCGAATATCACTTCTCCGTCATCCTCATTGTCTTCCAAAAGAATCGACCGGGAGGATGTCAGTCCTGCAAAGAGCGCTGCAACCGAGAACCAAAACCACGACAGACTCCTGAGCGATCGACTGCGGATCATTAAGGACGACTCGCAGGCGTCGACGGCCGCGGCGAATATTCTCTCCACATCGGACAAATCGACCGTCATGATCCACCATTTCCCATCCTCCGTGCAGGATGAAGCGCGCAGTGTGCCTCTTCCAGCAAGTCCTGCCATGATACCTGCTGCCACGGAGAAGGTGGAAGGCAATAACAAAGAAGGACCCGAAAATCAGCGTGGTCTGCCACCTCATGACAGACAAGCACATAACGGCGACGCCGCGAACCCCTCCTCTGAGGCCGAGAATTTGCACGACACGACAACTGCTGACCCTCTCGCCTGTGTTTCCTCATCAGCCCCGATCCCCATCCCGACCACAGAAGACCCCGACCTCGACCTCGATCCGCTGGGCATGTCCGAGCCTGTGACGGACCTTTCTTCCTCCGATGCGCACCCTCAGCAGATGAGTCTGAACATGCGCGCACGAGAGAGGAGGCGCGAGCAGTTGGAGATGTTGATGAAGTGATACATTAGAATTCTCAATTTCCGGATGACTGAGGGAGAGAGAGATTGGGGGGTGGTTTTTGTCGGTAGTACTACGGCTTGATTGTGAGAGAGATGAGTAGATGAAATGAATGAGCCCAATGAACTAATTCAATAATGAGATCCTTGTGGATGAGCCGTGTCACTTGCAACACTCGGATGCCGAGTGGTATTCTGGAGAAGAGTGGACAACCGAGATACCCAGCCCCTGTAGACACCTCGCGATTCTCGGCTCATCCCAAAGTTTTCTCTACGTCAACGTGTTATTATTTTTTGCGCGGAAAAGCACATTGCGACTCAAGCATCTTGACAAATTCTTCTCGTCTTCAAGCCAGCGTGGGGCCGCCCCGAACCGAAAAGCCCAGGGTGACAAGATCAAATTCTCGACCCTTTCCGTGAGCTCTGCATCCTCCTTGAGCATTCGAGATGCACTTACAGAGAGGCTAAAGAGGATAATAGTCATTGCGGACCGGACAGGACTGGTCGAGTAGGTGTTTCTTATCAAAGAGTTGTCCTATCCCCGTCCAGTCGGCAGCATCATTTAAAGCCATCGATGTTCGTCAGTCCGAAAACACAGCAGTTTCGGCCGGTCTCGGGAAAGAAGGGTGACGAACGAGGTTTTGCACCGTCGAGGCTGGCTTGGTGCCACAGCGCCAGTGTAGAGTTTGATTTCCGTCCGCAAGCAAAAGGCATTTCTTCCACTAGTCCTGGAATTTGAGACCCCCCCCCCTTTTCCCCCTTTCATTCCCTTCCCAATTGTCACCAAAACGCTGGTTCAGCAAACTGATCTCTGGCCTCGATGAATCCCCCGGTCTGTGACATGAAGGAAACAGGGGTGAGGTGGATGGAATGGCATTACATTGTATGGCATTCCATTGACAAAAATGGAGTCAACGAGGCTCCAGAAGGTCCTATAAGGTGTGGAAATCATGAGTGCTCAATAACTTGTTCATTTGTTCCTTTTTTCACTCTCCCCTGTCAACTCCTCATTGTCGACCCTCTTCCTCTTCCGTACTGGTGCTGCTTTTGAGGCAAGAGTACACGGCTGTTTGTCACCTGAATCTGGCGCACAATAGTTCCGGATCCAAGCGTGGTTAAGCATTTCCTTTGTGGAAAGGCGTTGGTCGGGGTCATATGTGAGGAGGCGCTGAAGGATATCGAGCACCAATTCAGACTCGGTGCTTTGCATGTCCGGGTGCTTGTCCCGCGCCCACTTTTCCGTGAGCGGTGGGTTGAGAGCCACGAAGTCGGCCAGTGATGTTGGATCGGACGATGCTTCTTGGTCATCGCTGCGTGGCTTGTGCTCTCGAAGCGTGACAATTGACGGGTACATGTCCGGATCGAAGAATTCGGGAGGCTTCCCTAAGCGATTGCGAGGTCTGTCGGTGAGGACTATTTCGCCAGCGTTGTGGCTTTGTTGTTGGTGAGTATTGTCTTCAGTGCTATCTTCTTCTTCATCTGCGGTGCTCGGGCGGTCATCTTCTGGAGGTAAATCTTCGAATGCAGGGTATGAAGAAAAGGCATCGTCATCCACCACAAATTTCTGAAGCTGACCATCGCCGTCGAAATACACGTCGTGATGTGGCCAGCTCTGCCTGAGCCAGTCCGGGAGCGGACCAAGAAGCGAGAAAAGCTGGAGAATGTGGGCGTCGTTCTGAGAATTTTTGTCGTACAGAAAAGACAGTTCGAACAAAGAGGTGTTTGTCAGGATACTGTAAATGAAGCAGGCAAAGGCCCAATAATCCTGCGCCGTAGAAATTGTGTTTCCCAGAATGATTTCCGGACTTCGGTATTCTATGGGCGTTTCTGGTTTGCTGGGAGGGTCGTGCTTGAAAAAGCATGCGTGGGTTATCAGCATAAAACAACCTTTTCTTTGAGAGGCATGAACTCACTATTTCCCAGGTCTGATAATTTGACATCGCCTTCGGGGGTGAGGAAGTGATTCAACGGCAAATTGAGAGTGAGATGTCGAGGATCGCCTGCGTGCGAAGGACCTTGGATGCGTTTGACAGCAGCTGAAACTTGGGAGTGAGGCTGACTGAGAACGTCCAAGGACTGGTGCGATAAATCCTTGGTAGTGAAGAGCACATTCCCAGGGTAGATGTCTCCGTGCACCATCCCAAGGCTGTGTAAATAGTCGAGGGCGAGGAGGACCTGATGAACAATTTTTCGGGCACACGGAAGCGTCAGATGTGCAGTGGTATCTAAGCCAACAGAATCGCTTAGTACATCCGTAATACTAGGCCCCAAGACCTCATAAGCCAAGCAGTTGTGCGTGCCGTTTGGTCCCTGTATGGTAAAGTGATCCATGAGCATCATGATGTATGATGCGCCTGGATGTCGAGCCGAATTGATGCGTAATGTGTCATAGCTCCGAATCTCTCTTGTACAGTCGCTGTCTGCTCGAACAATTTTGAGCGCTACATATAAACCGCCTTCCCTAGTAGAGGATCGATTGATTAGAGATTGGAAGAGGTTCTGGCGTGTAAGTGTACTTACTCACCTTGCATCCCGTGCGAGCCAGACAGTCGAGTATCCGCCGTAGCCCAGCTTTCGTAAGACCTTATAGCGGCCGATCATATCGCCCAGATATACAGGATGTAGTCCGCCTGGGACGTAATCTTGAACACATTCGACAGGTGCTGTGAGATTCTCAAAAACATCTTGGGGAGCATCTTCTTCCGTCTTCGAGCTGCCGGTTGAGCCGCTCATTCCGATGGAAGTTGTGATTAAGCTTCGAGCTGACTGGCATCAAGATTGTCGAGCTTGTAGCCTGATATCGTAGAATATTTCCGGAAAGAGTTCGAACCTAAACACTGTCATGACTACCTGAGTGTCCGAACATGGCGGGCGACTCCTTTCAAGATTGGTATTAAGAAGTGGTCCCTGCCTGGTCTTGGCATAGCGAGCCTTGGACTTTCCAACTTGAATCACATTAGCCGCCTACGACCTTATCTAGCATCATGGCTCCGCGGGCCAGCGCTACCTAAATTCATGCCTCGCCATCTCACTCCTTGCGGCTTCAGTCAAACCATGCGACCTGCGTACAACTGGAGGAAGCCCCCAGATATTCGTGGCGCAGTGTCCCAGATATATGGTCGCGCGGTATTCATTTGGGCCAAGATACACCACACTGGCCTCGACGCAAATCATGTCGCGAGAGAACTGGGACCAGAATGACCTTTGAAACCCGGGCACGTTTAGAGGGCGATGCCTCGCCTTTGTCATGACCATGTATGAGACTTGTCGCGTGTTGTCCTGCGTGCCTCTGGCCGATGTAGAAGGTTCAAAGGAACTACAGCTCAAGCTCTCAGCAATAAATACTACCATGCCGACAGAGCATGATGATTCAGCTTTCAGTTCTTCATATTTACAACTCACAGATATCAATTCTTTATTGAACCACGGCCGGAAAGGAGGCTACTCGAAGATCCTGTAACAAACATTTTTCGTCTCTGGTCCACGAGAGCAAACCCGGGAGCAACCTCTTCCCATGCCTATCCGGATCGTCTGGGTGTGTGCTGAAGCACGGCCTTCGAGGAACAAAGAATGGCATGAACACATGGCAAGGTCGTCGGCCCCTAGCGGAGCCACAGAGGCACGCATTGTGTAAGCCTGCCACTCTACTCAGGACCCCGTTGCACGTGCACAAATGCAGTCTTCAAAAAGCATTATCCGCTAATTACATTTCTCTATCATTGATAGCGGCAAGATTCATACCAAGGGTAGCCGAGACCCCAGAGCACATATCACTGTTCAATACTATGGTCGGAATGGTTACATTCTCACGGAGCATCTTTACTCTCCAAACCGCCGCGGCCGCCGCTAGTTGATGTGTGCGGCTTTTTAAAAGCCCATCCCAGAAATTTAATGTGGCGGAGTGCAAGATAATCGAGATTTCCTGTGCGATGCTCGAGGATGCTGGCACCCAATGGAGAAAATATTTGGCAAATAATTTCTGGTTATGCGTATGTACCTTAAGGCTGGGTTGTCCGGTTTGTCCGATTCAATGTCATGTGAGCGATGTATTACGGCCACGAGGTGCTGAAATGGGGGCTGTACCAAACTTTGCAGGGGATTAAGCAAGCGGGAAGGCAATAAGCAAGCAAGCAGTTGACTATGATCAAATGAAGTTGACTGCATCCCCCTCCTGGGCTGAACTCTTCTCAATTTCAGTTATTCGCGTACGAAAGACCAACAAACCCCTGACTGAACCAAAACAATGCCATCATGGAAGCCATGCCAGAGCTGCTTGGACAGAATTGGGGACAAGGATAAGTCCATGTCGCTATGTCAGACTTGTGAAGGAGCCCGCCGAAGAACACTGGCACCAATCATGAGAGATCGAAGTTACCGCGCCCATCTTGCCCGACAGCTTTTGGACATTGCATGCTTCGCATCCAGCAATTGCCTGGGACATCCGCCGGGTCATGCGTCACTGAATGATTCCGAAATGGACCAAACCATGCTCAGATATTACTAGTTTCTGGTCAAACTTGTCATCCACCAGTTCTGGCGGTCGAAACATACCCGTATTCTCACGGCATTTGACATCCTTGCGGCTCATAACACAGCGGACACACTCGGATACTGTTCCATTTGCGTTGCAAAGGCACAGGATGATTTTCCGCAAAATAACACAACTGTCATAATCTGTAGCGATTGTTACCGCAAAATGCTTGCCCACATTGAGCCTGTACACGCTCAGCACGAGCGGTTTCTCGAGCCGTGGCAGAGGCAGCATGTCCTTGGAAACAGAGTAGAATCCAACGAGCGATATGGTTGCAGGAGCGAATCAATGGACAGATTGATCGAACCTCGTTTCAGTGGCTCATCATGTCGGTGCTGCTCTTACCTCCACAGCAAAACCTTGTTCGAATTCGAGGTAAGCACTCCGTCGATTGGAAGCGCCACTTCGGGTATACGCAACTGGTACCAAGCTTACGAACATGATCCTAAAAAAAATATGAGGATGAGGGCATGGACTTGCTCGAGAAGAAGCCGAGGGAAGCTATCTGGGATGAATTGATTAACCCCGAGAATGATCGTCGACCGAGCCCTCAGCAACTTCTGATTCATCAAGCACCCCGCCAGGAGCATATTGCTGGTGAGGCAAGCACCACGACGAGCGACGACCACGATACGACAACGGCCGATGGAAACGACTTAGCCATGGCAAATGGAGATGTTTCGAGGTGTGGTGATGAGAGTACGAAACGGGCCCGGAATCCGAGGAGAGCATGCCTCGCAAGGAACTGGACAAAAAGCAATGGACATGGAGTCGGAGGAGCCTCTCCTGAGATGTGAGAAATGAGAACTTCTATCAACCGCGAGCATTACCTACTGCCTTTTCTTAGGATCACGGCCCATCGACATCTGCCATACTAGCGTGTAACTGGAATGAAGCGGGAGGCCGCCCAAGGACCACTTCTCAGGAGCACCGTCTATCGACATCTGCCTTGGTGGCGAGCAACTGGAATCAAGGGAGGAGCCACCCAAGAGAATGGGCGACAAAGGGGACCACGCAAATACCGAGAAATCCCATGACGCGGGCCTGCTCGAAGATCTGTGCATTTCCACTCTCCCCCTCTCCCTCTCAACGACACAGCCTCAGCGGAGACGAGACGAGGGAGACTTTGAAGGGTGATAGGGGCAGGTTGGAGCATTGACATCGAATTTCTTTTTTCTCCCTTTCGTTTGAAAGCAATTTCATAGCATTAATGCCCCCTTTCCTTAATCGCGCAGATAGTTTAGGATCGGAATTTGATGGACAGAAACAATTTTGATAATTGATCAATCTAGATTCCAAGGACTCAGGAGTCAGTGCAAAAGTCCGACTCTGACACTTTCGCGCCGATCCAGTGAAGGAGCATCGCGAGCGAATGAACCCCATGAATCGTGGCTTGTTGGCTACGTATCAACTGCGTGTAGCATCACGACAGACCCGGCATCACGATGTCGCAGCACCTCAAGATCCAGCGAAGTAGCAGCTTGACGAGAAGGAACCTACACTAGATACAGGCAGGGCATGCAAAGCAGGGCATAGAAGGGGACACATCACATTTACCAGAAACCGATATTCTTTTTTCCTGAATTTCATTCTCATTTTCAAGCTCTTGCCTCTTCTATGAAGAAAAAAGCGGACTGCCAAAACATTCGGGCAGTCACTCAAATGTGTGCTCATCACTTCCTGTGGTGTATTGTGGCGTGTGTGCTCTTCATCAAAGCACGGTCTTCTGCCACTTTCTGTCTGTCTGGGCACTTGTTACTCTGACACTTTCAATAAAATGAAAGGATTAGAGCCTTGGATTATCATGAGCAAAGGGTAAACACTCCTCCCTTCCCTCGAGGCACTGATTTCAGCTCAGTCCCGGCCTCTCTGCCATGCCCATGCTCCGCCTGCTGTGCCCATTGTCTTCATTTCATGCAATTCGTATCTTCGGACTTTTTCACCCGGTGGTCGATCTACAACGCCTTTTGAACGCCAGCCCGCCTTGTGCCGATGATGCCTTCCTTTCTTCCACATAATCAATGATCAATCACAACCAATACCTCCAGTCACGACAAAAGTCTTAATAATAAGATTGGTTCGAAGAAAAAGATGGGTGAACACAGTTATCGCCATAGGTGTTGCCACTGTTTCGGAAATACAACGCATCCTAGGCGGTCTCCTCAACATGTCTCAGCACGGGATAGAGACGTTCTGCTTCACTCTTCTCCTTATCATCTGTCCCACCCATCTCAGTATCAGCTGGTTCTCCGAGATCCTTCTTGGAGCCTTCGTCGGCATTGTCAGCATCGTCATAATCACCGATCTGTAACTTTCGTTTGATAATCTCGCGCATCCACTCGATCAATCGCATATTTTGGACCCACATCTCGGTCTGATCAGGGCTGTCTTTAGATTCACGAGGGGTAGCTGGATCTTCCGCCAAAGCTGGGTCAATAACACTGGATCCAGGGGACTCTCTCTTCTTTCCTTTGGGCTCCTTGGGGCCAGAAGCAGGTGGTGTGACGGAGCCATCGCTAGTGATATCCATGTCGTCCTTGGCTTTATCAGGTGCAGCACGCTGAAGGCGACCTCCATCCCAGCGACGACGGTCCTCTTCATACATACCACTGAGGGTGGCAGCATTCGCAGCAGCATAGGCCATGTCACTAGCACTAACCGAAAGAGTGGGGTACAGAGCAGTACTGGTTGGTGCAGCGTGTCCAGGAAGCGGGCTCTGACCAGAGGTGTAGCTTTGAGCTGAAGATGGTGGGGTGAGACCTGGAGTGCTAGCATCGCCAGCAGAAGCCACGCTGTCTTGATGACCATGTTGCAAAAGAGAAGCGGCATTAGCGTGACCCGATCCTGGTGCTTGATGAGAAGAGGTTGGTGGGCTATTGCTTGCACGGGCGTAAGAAACGTAGCCGCCAGCTGCGGAAGCCACACCAGGGGTCATCTGGGCATCCTGCTCATAAATGGTGGCCTGCATCTGCTCGAGGATTTGATCGATAGAGGTCAAGTCTTCACGAGTCTTTGCGTTACCCATGGGAGGCAGGCTGTAGGCTTGGATAGGATCTTCTTGGCCATAAGCGCCACCAACTGCGACAGGCTGATAGGCAGGAGTTGGGATAGCAGCAGGGATGATTTGAGGCAATTGGAGACCTTGAAGCTCAAAGAGACGACGGCTGACATTCTGGAAGTCGCCTGGGTTGACCTCGCGGCGTCTGACTTGACCAAAGAACTGATCCAAGGCATCGAAGCCGCGCTTGCGAGCCTCGAAGTCATAGCTTGCGGTGGGAGGAGCAGTGCTGTAGTAAGTCACTGGGCCGTAGCCTGGGTGCTGTCCTGTCTGCGCTTCGTTAGTTGAAGGTCAGATTTTTCAAGATCGGCCAAAACTCACCGGAACTTGAGGGTGAGGTTGATAGTATTGGTTGGCATGATGTTGACCGGTGTAATCTTGAGGACCTGGCATCGCAGGGGCATAGTAGTTTTGAGGGACTTGTCCTGTCAGACCACGACCATAGTATGAGGCGTTGTAGAGCCCACCTTGACCCATGCCATTCTGCGAACGTTGACCACCACCAGGTTCCAAGTTGGGAGAGCGCATGATGACACTATCATCGGCGTGCGTCTTGACATGTTTCTTCAGATCTTGAGGACGTTTGAAGGCTTTGCCACAGAACTCGCACTTATGAGGCTTCAAGGGAACATGGACTCGGATGTGGGAGGTGATGTGGTCACGCTTGACAGTGGTGGTGCGGCACTGGCCCCAGGAGCAGGTCAAGTTGAGGTTGTTTGTCGACTTGCGGCCAACATGGCGCTCGCAGACGTGTTCCTGAGATGAAAATTAGATGCGACCGAGATGACTTGGGAGAGACTCACGTAGAGGGTTTCAGCTGTAGGGCAGCGCTCGCCGCATCCTGTCCACTGACATTGCAAATTTTCGCCGGCCGCGTTGACGGCGGGGGCAGTTTGGTTCGAGGTCAAGGGCTGCTGCAGTTGACCTTGCTGTTGCGTAGCCTCTGCTGCTGCAGGAGCAGTCGAGGCGGTGGAATTGTTCTCAGACATGGCGGAATTCTGGTTGCCAAGGCCAGTTGAAGCCAAGCCAACTTGGCAGAGTTGTTGTCGCGGATTCTCTAGGGAACAAAGTGGTGCCGAAAAAACGTGACCACGGAACAAGGAATGTTAGGCGAGGAGATGAAATGCGAGGGAGAGAAGAATTTTTGAACTTGTGATGCGGTGAGAGGACAAAATGCGGGAGAGGCAGGAAAAAAAAGAAGTGAGGGTTTGGTGAGTGTAAGTGAATATCCGGGGCACGGGTGACAGGAGTCTAAGTAGATTATGCACTTGGGGTGGGAGGTTCGCCAGCCCCGAAAATGAGTGCAACGGCGGCAAAATGACGATATGCCCTGCCCGAGAAAGACTACGGACCGAAGAAAAAGCTACACGCTATCGAGCACCAGAAGGTGGGAAATATGAGATGACCTGACCTGATCGGTCCAGATCAGACACCAGGGCAGGAGGAGCCACGGAAATGATTCAGCGAAACAGCAATCAGACTCCGAGGCAGGCGCGAAAAGCGTCAGGATAGACGAGCCTGAGACAAACGAAACCCATTCTACCCTCCAGAGAGTTTGGCAAAAGAGTGGTAGAGTGCCCGCAGCGCCAGAGAAAGAGCGAGTGGCACAAACTCAACGAGGCAGCCAGACAAAATGCCCAGCCGCTAATCCAACATGCCAAGCCCAGCTAATTCTCTCACCCACGAATCCAGATCGTTATCGCGGCCACTGGAGGTGGGGTCGCTGCTGCTTCGACGCGTTCGCTAAGAGGCCTTCCTACAGTAGCCAAAAGCGCACCTGAAGCTGTAACCGGACTGTGAAAGACTGTCAGCGTGATACGAACTTGCAAAGTCCACGGAGTGTCGGCCAGATCCTGCGATGCACATCAACACCTTCCCACAGAGTCACAATGTTTTTAAAAACCTAACAAGCGCTGACTGATGAGAAAAGCCTGAAGGAGGCTTGTAGGAAACGAGTGAGAGAAAAGGTGGCCCCCCCCTCCTTCCTCCCTGAATCAAATCTCCTGACAGTCTTGGTGTTTCTTGGAGCTGGAGGAATTCCTTGGAAGCTTGCCAGACAGCGGGACGAGAATCAGCCAAGGGAGGAGAAGGGGCCCAAGAGAAGCCGAGAAACCCAAGAAATTCAGAAGGGGGCGCAGCGCCCGAGCTGCAAGGAGTTGGAATGGGTCGCGTTACAGGTGGCGAATTCAAGGGTGCATGCCAGCGTCTGTCCTTTGCCCATTCCTGCCCAGTCCCTACCTCACATGTGCCGCTTAGGAAGCCGGAGCATCAATCCCCTTTCCGACTTTTGCGCAACCTTGCACCGTGAACCCATTGTGAACCACTGCATGCACCATCATTGCTCCCTTGCGAATACGAGATGATTGTCATATCATTTGCTCATTATCGGGCGCAGCCGCACCTGGCACTTACGAATCCTAGATAAACTTGCTCAATTAGGCCCTACCCACGCGCACCTCTCTGCATCTCTATCTCGGTGGGACATTCCTATCGCCGTCGCCGTCTATCCGAGCCCACGAGGAAAATCATGCGAAGTGATGTTATCAATCTCTCATGATTCATGAATCGTGATCGTCCCATCCATCACATCTATGAGTCCCATCTCCATCGTACCGAGATACCTTAGCCAAGGGTTTCCCCCGCCTCCTCTCTTCCACGCCCCCATCGCCACGCACTCCGGCCGCGTAGGCTGGGCATCTGAGACTGTGCCCAGCGACGCCCTTACCTACGCCCAGCCTTGCCAATCTGGCGGGAACTCTTGGTAAAAGTCCAAGAACCCAAGAATCCAAGAATGAGCGGAAAGCTTGGGATCAATCGCCCTCGATGTTCAAGTAAAGTGCTAAATGAAGCCACTGATTGATGATATATGATCCATCCTCTCGTTCCTATCTCTATCGCGGATAGATAACAGAGGAAGGCCCGTCGCTAACTTGTAAGGGAACAACTCTGAAGATTTGGGAAGGGAATTGACAAAGTTGACAGTATTACGACGCTCGGAAGATAGGCCTGTAATGACTACATAGGACTCATAGAACGATAACTGCGTGCTCCTGGATTTGATGTAAAGTCGTGTTTTGGCGCAAGCCTGGCTCTGTATACTGTATATATGCTCAGTCAAGATGTGGTTTTGTTTTGCCCATCCATCCCATATACTGCCTGGGTGTCATTGAACAGGTCATATATTCTCCCTTTCGAATTCCTTCTCATTAAAGCAGCTTCCGAATAAAATAGCACAAAAAGCCCACCCATGTCCCAGACTAACATTAGAATTGTCGTGAAACGCCAGCTGCTCTCTGCAGATTTTCATGTTGTCATCCCAATTGCGAATGTCTTCTCTTGTCCCTCGTCAAGGTGCAATGCAGTCCAGATACTGTCGTCGCAACAACTAGAAAAATCCAGGCTGAAAAATAGTGGAAGAAGGAAACTGTTTCCTGTTACTGTTGTCCATTACCGTAATGTTGTTCACCCCATGCTGGATTCCACCCTTCAGATCCAAAATAATCCACGTTCATGGCTTGTAGCGGCAGCCCATTTGACATGCTCATTTGGCCCCCATTCGCACGCTTCCAGTATTCCTCTAAGTTCGCGCTGATATTCGCGTCGGCCATATTTACTTCCCCAGCTGTTGTGGTGGCAGGGACGCCCCCTTGAACACTTCCACCTAGCTGGCTCATGTCTCCCCCCAGCCCGCTCTGCATCAAGAGGTCTGAAAAGGGGGCATTGAAATCTCGCGTCGGCTGTCCTGCTAGTTGTTGAGCTAAAGTTGGGTTTTCGTGGACTGCTTGCTGGAAGGCGAAATCGTAGCCTCCAAATTGAGGTATCTGGTGAGTGCCGCTGCTCGGTGTCCCAAATAAATTCGACTCGTTTGGTGTCATACTCGCATCAGAGAAGGAATATTGCCCGTCGTTCGAGGAATCCAGTGTACTCATTGCTTGGCTCGGATAGGCGAACGGATTGTCGCTCGGAAACATGACATTCTTCAGATCCGGTATCTGAGCATTGCCCAGCTGGGGCGTGAACTGGTAATTGGGTGACATTGGCGAAGCGGTTGATGGGCTGTTGAACCCAATTGGTTGAGAGTTTGGCATCTGATCCGCGAAAATGGACATGACAGGGTCTGGAAGAGAGTTTCTTTTCGCTAGCTTAGCAAGATAATCTGAAGGAAGCGTCCTTGATCTGCTAGGTGTAGCTGAATGTTCTCTAGATCCTGAGGCCTTGACGGATTCAGCTACACCTGGTCTCTCTTGGATTTGCCCCGTTGATTCGGCTCCCGGTTGACCACGTTTTCTGGTGTTTGTAGGAGGAAGGTTGAGAGAGCTCCGTCGTTCCTTGAGCTTCTCTGGGAGCACATCGAAAAGTCCCTGGAAGCGGACCAGTCAGCCGTGGCGTTCTGTTACATCTGTCATGGAGAATTGGCTTACCGTCAGACTTGCAGAACACCTATCAGCAGCCATGCTTCGTTTCGCTAGGCTTGCCAGGGTGTCTCTGCCGTCCATTGCATCTTTGAGAATCTCATTGCTTGCCGAGTTGTTTGGGTTTTCGATGACGAAGAATACGAGTGATAGGATGGCAAAATAAGTCGTGTACATAAAAAACCAGTAGGATCCCACCAACAATCCTCGCTTCTTCATCTCGCTGATTATGTGAACAATGTTCCTGGCGACACTAATGCAAGCTGCAGCACATGCAAAGCTTCTCTTGTCGACATTCCTTGCTTGACATGCTTGAGATACATAGTGAACAAATGGTCGATATACCATCATCTGAACGTGAGCGTAGCCCATCCGCAGGTGTTGTTGGACCCTAAAGTCGTTAGCCTACGCTGACTGCTGCGACCTCTACCACAAACCTTTCAAGTTCCCTCCCAGCATTGTCTGAAGGTCGTAGTTCCGATGGCAATTGGTCCATCCAGTTCTGAAGATCCTTCTCGAGCTCGCGGATCTTTTTGTGGCTAATACTATAAACGGGCTCGGCTTTTGAACTGTCCAAGGACTTCAAGGGATAGATGTAGCGAACAACTTTTCTCAGGATCAGGGTCAGTCTCGTGTGAGCATTGGCCCCTCGCATCAGGGCGAAAGTTCCAGTCGGTATGGGTAGCAGTCCTTGCTCGGTGATGTACTCATCATCAATTTCTGAAGGATATTCTTGGTCGATGTCTTCGTCACTCAACATTTGAGGAAGTCCAAGTGCTGCTCCCACATAAGCATCAAGTTTACGGACTAGCCAGAAAATTCGTTTTCGTTCCTCGGACTCCACTGGATTGAATTTGGTGGGCAAATTGCGATGGAGACCCAGGCGGCAGCATGCCCTCAAGGCCACACCAATATATGCATAACAGACAGGTAGTTTGGCAGAAGACTGCAGGAATAATATCATAAATACAATAGCTTGAATCGTTACCAAGTCGCGACAGTCCGTGATGTCTAGGAGCTGCTTGGCGTGACTGAAGTATTGGTATCTGGCACGAAATTAGTCAAAACTGGGACCGAATCTCCCTTCTTCACGTACCCTTGTTCAATTGCTTCCTTGTAGCCCTTCAAGTCAAGCATTGTTTTTTCATGTTCGGTCTTGGCAAATAAGCAGCCAACGGCCATGACAACGTAGAGTTGAGGAAGGAACTGAAAGTGTTGGTTGGTGTATTGTTCAGGTTCGGTGTCGTAGATAGCGTGGAGCCTTTTGAAAAAGGTCGGGACGTGGATGGGTCGCATTAGGGCACAGGCATCACTGAGTGTGTTGCTGCATAGGTCGATAGCGACGTCTCTGGGGGGAAGGTCGACGTGGTGAGGGACATTGAAGTCAATGGGCGAAGAGTTTGCGGATTTAGGAGATTCAAGTATTTGAGCAATTGTTCGATTTTTCTTGAAGTGGGTGTACTCGGACAGGAATTGGTCCCCAAGTTGAGGACGAAACTTGCGCATGAAGACCCATCCCGACGACTGGCCGTGGAAATCCCAATTGCCATGGTCATCTAGATCCAGCGTGCCTGTTCGATCGACCATGGATTGAAGTTGCGCATCGTCTTCTGCTTTCGTTGGTTCGGCGACGGGTCTCGGGTCGCCGTTGATGGGCGCACTCGTGCGACTAGTTTCGATGAGCTGCTCGACAGTACGCGCATCAAACTTGGGGTCATCGAGATCGAGGCCTGGAAGAACAGTTCGTAGCACCGATTCGGCTTTTTGCAGTCTTTGCTCTAGTGCCTCAATGTACTGTGGTGCCGGGTTCCGTCTTCGATTGGACGGCTGGTCATATGTACACTCTATACATGGCACATCAGTTTCGGATAGGTTGAAGGGTTGAGCCACAGGCTGCGTACCGTAACTATAGACGGTGCAATGGGTACACGGCTGCTTGCCATCACACTTTATTTTCTTTCTGCGACATTCATCGCAGGCTCTGGTTACCCTTCGCCGCTTTTGCATAGGTGCTTGAGGTCTAGTTCCAGAGTCGCTGGGCGGTGTCTCGGGCATGGGAGACTCTGGTCGCGAATCTGCGGCATCGTCTTCATTGTGCTGAGAGGTGGCGACACCAGGGTTTGCGACGGATTCGTTTCTCAGAGCCTCGTCAGAAAGGCGACCCAGAGAGTGCGAAGGGTTCATATCGCCCATCATCTATTCACGAGGCACAGGCCAGCTGTGTAGGCGAACGGACGCCGCAGATGGCACCAAAGGGTTGTCTTGGTTATCCACTAAGGGAAAGGGCTCGAGTCTACGATGGAACTGAGGTAGGTGACACATACAAAGCAGAAGAAGATGCAACCAAGAAAGTTCGTACTTGAATTGAGAGACAAATTGTCGGGGCCGATCGACGGCGCGGTCTTTCGGAACGAGATACCCCGCAGTGCCAATTTTGGCTTCAGATGACGGAGAGGGCAATAAGAAGAATACTAAGGAGCGACAAGAATTGAGAGAGAGAAGGGAACAGGAAAAATCTAGACAGGTGGTGGATAGAGCTGAATGATTGAGAGAGGGAATGATCGACTTTTTGGTAGTACGACCCGTACAAAGAGCGAAACTAGAAGCACCACCAGAAGCTGCAGCACCAGCACCAGCACCAGCCAACAGCAGCCCAAAAAGCCCAGCAAACGCCCTGTTATTAGTCTGGGTGGTGTCTAGGGTCTGTAGGTGTGGCCCGGGGGCCCCTACGCGCAGCCATTCCCCCCACCACATAGGCACCATTATTAACCACCGGTGACTGAAATGCAGAGGCTGCGTCATTTACAGATGCGAATGCGGAGCCTGACATTCGCGTGGAAGAGTGTGACCGGACGGATAACAGTCCAGGGGACTCAGGCAGTGGATTCTTTCGATCGCGATCAGGTCTGTTCACTGGCCGGCCAAACGCCGATCGTACGTAGCCTCCGTTGTCGCTTTCACATCAATGGGGATCATGAAAAACCGGAGATACCAAACAACTGCGAGGGGAGTGTTCGAGGCTTTGGAGGCGTCAGTGGGCTGGTGGGCTTTCATGCAAAGACTCTCCAGGACCCTCCTTTAGCCTCTGCACCCCTGTATCTGTCGCCTATCGACAAATAACAGCTATTTTCTGCCCCTCAAAGTCGGCCACACCACCAGCCGCTTTACCCCCGAACAGAAGCTGTATCCAGGGCAAATATCTAAATCCAGGGGCAGCCACACGCTCGTTAAACGCTCTTTGGATGACATGTCGTGCCTAGTCATCTAAGTGCCATGGCATAACATATTTGACACGGCTGTGATGATGTATATGGCCCAGGGTCGCACATGTACACCTCGTATTCACGCAGGCGAGCAGGGTCCTCCCTCGCGTGGCCATCCACGCCATCCCACCTCGGGACCAATCCGCCTTTTGACTCCGCCTAGGGGCGCCATTAGGGTGCCAGGCTTTTAGATAGAGCGTTCGCCAGAAAGCTCTCGCTCTCGCTCCTATCGTAATCGTAAATGGCGCAAGAGGGCGATAGTGCCATAAACAGCTTCCAAGGTTCCTGATCGCATATCCTCTTTATCCAGGTATACCAGAAATGGACAATGCTAAAGTCCCCTGTTGTTAAACGATGATCCACCTGGCTAGTAGAGATGAGCTTGGTTGCTATTAATGAATAGCTTAAGTCCTACCCACTGCCGGTGCATCGCTCTTCAATTCTGGGACTTGTGGGGAATTAGCAACATGGGTCTGATCTGTGACCACCGCCTTCTCCTGCGTCACATTCGTTGAATACTCTGCCTCCTGTTGGACCTCCATATCGCCAAACAATTCGTTCACACTTTCCAAAGTATGCCCCTGGGGTTCTGGGTAGAAAAAATACACCACAGCGGCGGCAACCCAATTGAAGGCCGTGAACAGGTAAAAATATCGGTATCCCAAATGCGAGAGCGCGATCGGCGAGCATTGCGCAAAGATAAGGTTGACCGCCCAATTTGTGAAAGTCGACAACGAAGTTCCCTTGGCCCGAATCGCTGTAGGAAAGACCTCACTGCTAAAGATCCAAGAGATGCAGCCAAGGCTGGTGAAGAAGACAGAGAAGACAAAATACATCGCCACGCACGCCCGCAAAGCGTTCCCGTTGCCACTGGCACCAGAATCCTGGTGGCCATTGATGTAAAAGTGCGCCAGGGTCGCGTTGACGCCGAGGGCTGCTCCCATGCCAATCATCGATGGGATCAAGAGTTTCCTTCGTCCGACTCGATCAACAAATGCGATACAAATGGTGTTGTATACTTGCGCCAGGGCACCGTATATTCCAATAATCATCAGGCTCCGCTCGGTGCTGAAATGCAAGAATGCGTAGATTCGAGGCCCGTAATAGTTGATGACATTGATGCCACTTGTGATTGTGAAAAGTTGAATTCCGCAGGCAAGTAATACTCGACGTCGCAAGCCCCGTTGTTTGAAAAGATCAATCCACCTCATCTGGGAATCTCTTTCGGCTCGCAGATTGTCTTGGATGCGCCCCAGCTCAGCATCAACAAGCTGCGGGTCGTTGTGCAGTCGCTGGAGCACCTCATGAGCACTCTCTATCTCACCACGCTCGGCTAGATAGCGAGGCGATTCCGGTAGAACCCAGGCGCCCGCCGCGAGTATCAGGGCTGGAAAGGCTTGAATTGATAGTGGAAATCTCCAGCTGAAAGGGCCTTCAACCAGCGAGCTTCCGTAGCCGATCCATTGAGCACAGACAAAACTAGCTTTCGAGTCAGTACCTGGATTTGAAGACTTAAATTTAGATCAGGACTCGAACCCAAGGCCAATATTCCATTGTTGTAGACCTACGAGTAAAGCTCGATATTTTGGATGTGCGACCTCGGAACAATAATTTGGTATCGTCGCCGAAAGTAAGCCGACAGCGATTCCAGCTATTACTCGACCGATAATGACCGTAGCAATACTGTTTGCTCCACCCTGCAGCGCACCTCCGATACAGGCGAAAACGGCGCCGACAAAGATGGCAGCACGTCGCCCATACCTGTCAGAGAGGACATTGAGGAAGAGTGAAGAAATTATCGCGCCTCCAGTAAACGAGGATACTATTCCTCCTGCCGAATTGTCTGCTAGAGTTCCATTTCCGAACCGGTTGATAAAGTCAGTCTGAGCGATTGAAGAGGAGATGATGCCAGAATCTTTGTGTTGGGAAAAAGTCGTCAGTGTGAGACTTATCGAGGGAGATAATGCTCACCATAACCAAAAAGCAACGCTCCTAAGCAAGCAAAAGCACATGAAAAGCCGACCAAGAGCATCGGGTTGGCATCTGAGTATCGCGGAAGTGTAGTTTGATCTGGGAGATAGCTGCGGATGTTATAGACCCTGTGTTTCACGTGCGCATCGTGAGTGATCCCGACCAGTCCGGGCGAGGGACAAGGTGCCTTACACTGATTTGGATTCCTCAGCAAGGGTTCGGTCGCGGTGGTTTCAGAGGCTTCTCCGGATCCAAGCAGCCACTTCGACCAGTAAGCTAGCTACAGACACAGCGAAATACCCTGTAGCATCCGTACAACTGCCCACTGCTTAGCCAGGGAAAAGCTGCGAGTGCAAGACCCCCGTTGCTGCTCTTGCATTTGACTCCGCACAAGAAGGACATTCGACAGATTGTTCTTGCACCTTTGAGTGGCAGGAACTCTTCATGGGAAAGGAGCCATGAGTGGACTTGGCCCCTAGTGTAAGAGATCCTCAATACCGGAGCCCCAAGCTTAAGCATCGAAATAGTCACAGACGTGATGGGTAGTTCGTTTGATAAGCCCTCTGGACGATGCTTTTCCACTGACCAACAACTTCAAATCCCTGGACTATAGTAACGGAGCCTGGGGCAGCAAGATACCCCAATGCACGTTGGTGCTGACAACCCCGCACTTTATAACAAGAGCAGTAGGCCTAGAGGCCTTGCAAAGTATACTTTGGGGCCAGTACAGGCCGCTGAAGAGCAAGAAGTCCCTCACGATGGGTCCATCATAAACCGCGATCGATAGCTGACCAGAGGCGCCTCCAGAATCTCTGTGCGAAGCTCGTGTTCCCAATGCAACATAACTGGGATGAGGCCTGGCCCCAAAGTAAGAAAGCCCAGAAGAAGGTCATTTAGCCTTTCAAATGTTGGACGCGACAGTCGTTTTGATACCTTCAGCATTCTACCCACAAACCATGGCCTCTCTGTATGCAGTAGCACGGGATTCTTGCTTCCGCTCAACAAAATCTGGATCAAGGCTTCGACTGAAATATGCTGATCTAACTCATTGTGCATGATGTTTTCCATTAGCTCCGCAAAGAATTCTTCGCTGTATTCCGTAGAGTGGCGGTATTCCCAGATGGCAGTATTGATGGTCATGAGCGCCCCAAGCCTCGATATAATTTGTTTAAATTGTCCAGTGTCAGTGTAACGTGTTCCATTTGGACCGGCAAGAATGTTGTAGAGCGGCCGCCCGGGCATGAAAACCGAGTTACGCAAAGGTTGTTGGCTTCGTGCTACCGCATTGTTTTGCATCCCAGCTTGTACCAGAGCAAGGTGTTCGGCGCACTTGAGGAACGTGATAAATTCGTCGCATTGCTGGGCCAGCTCGGCACGTGCAATGGCCTCAGCTTCCTGGTCATCTGAGTGAGATGGTGAAGACTGGTGGTCAAAGTAGAAAGTCGCCCCAATGCCTCTATAACTCGAGAAAATATAATCAGACCAGTTGATTAACATCTGCAACCTATTATTCTGAACTAGTGCAGCCGGTCCGCCCCTGTCTCTGATCTTCTGTACCACTGCTTCCCAGTGCATCCAAGCATACTTGCGCCTTTCTATCCGAGGGTCGAAATCCTCGAGGGCAGCAGCAGAGATGGTTGCCGAAATGGTAGCATCTGAAGTATCGTGTGGGTATCGCTGGTAGTGGTGAAGAAGCAGTTGTGACGCCTTTGCCCGGTGCTCAATGGCAAGTTGTGTTTCTGGAAGTCCTTGGACCCAGGCTTGGGTGTTGGCGGCATGGACAAGTATAGTGTTTTGAAAACACACGGCACCTTTCATGGCTTCTGGAATGAAGACGGTCAAATACCAGTTATGTGCTAAAGGGCTTCGTCGTTCAAATCCGTATGAGCAAGCTGGCATGACATTGGCGTAGAAATCAAAGAGCTTCTGATCTTCTGCACTTAGTTGCATGGGCAAGCAGTCAAATGGGTCTGTGCGTGCGGCACTGAGGTAAGATTGAGGTTCTGCACTTTGAGAGAATAGGTCCCCCATTGGCATGGTCCGCTTGGCCGTCGATGAGCGATCCGACAGAGTGAAGGTAGGTGGAGGAGTGAAGGGTGGACTGGGAATCAGTTCTGCCAACTTTGCGAACGCAGTAGAGCTTAAATGGAACCCAGTTCGAGATTTGTCCGTTCTCTTGACAAGGTCAGGAGCTGTACGCACAACCTCCTCGACTGGTTCTTCCGTTTGACTCTGCCGGCTAACCATCTCTTTCGAAGTTGTCTTCGAAGATGGAAGTTTGTGTGCTTGAGTCTGTGAGGTAGATCGAACGGTCTTCTTGGAGCGTTTCTGAGTCGGTCGGGGCTGGGAGGAAGGCTCGTCCGGCCTTTTCCGCGAGCTTCGATGAGACCCTTCCGCGGTGCCAGGTTGAGAGCGAGCTTCCCAGCGTTTCTCTCTCATATACTCTTGCATAACGTGGCGACGAACCTGGGTGGAGTTGGTCCCCATGGTGGAAACATCACTGTTATCGATGAATTGAAACCGACGCTGGGGTTTCTTTGACTCTGGCAGGGCCATTGTAGCGGCGTCACACCCACTTCGCCAGCCGCAGCCTTCCAAAATTGCAACGACACCGGAGAAATAGAGGATAGCAGCATAAGAGGGCAGATCTTGAGGTTTCTGGCACCTCAGAGCTTTGTCCCTTGCGGTGAAGTCGAAAGAGATTCGTTCGGTTGCGAAGTATATCAGCAGCACGTTGGGGCCACGCTAGCCAAGAGGCCACCGCCATTGACGAATGTTTGTCCTTTCCTCATTGCTGATGCTTAAAAAAAACCCAACTTGCCCAGACAAATTTGACATTTGAAGGAGAAGTTTGGTTCGAGGACGAGCTGTCAGACTCTGGAAGGGCCGGAGAATGGCCTTTCTAGGTAGCTTCTCGTGTCGTGTCTGAACGAGCAATATGCCATTTAGTAATTGAGGTGCTCCAGTGGCCAGGGGGGTTCTTTCAGACCGTGTGTAGGATGTACTAAACCGGCAATTGGTGTAGGCCCCAGCCTAGACAGAACTTGAAGTTGAATGGATGTCATTATTGCACGTTTGAGAAAACGAGGAAGCCAAGCCTTACTCTTTCAGGCGCCTCGGGGGTTGGGAATGGGGGCTCACTAGGCGCTAATAGGCACCTGGCGGGTAACTGAGCATGTAGCTGCAGCGCTGTCTAGCACCCCATTAGATGCGCCTTCTATTCTTGCGCATCATTATCTGTTTTCGGGGCTTACGAAAGGCTTAGGAACATTTTCAGGCTCGCAAGGTGCCGCCTCTTGGACCGCCAGCGTGGACTCACTGCATAGCTCGCCTGATCAATCCTGCTCTGGAAGCCTCAAACTGTGTCACAGCAGGGTTGTGACAAGGGAGACGATGCCCAAAATGAGGTGCTTGGAGGCAGGGTCAGATTGCTTATCGTGCAAAAGAAATAACCGTCCTTTTGTGCTGCTTGGGAGCTGGTTCTTGATGAAAGCTTTGTCTCCATCAAGGACGAAATCAATGTGTCGAGACTCGTGGATGGCCTAGAAGAGACGCGTAAATATATAAGACCTGTCAAAGTACTCTGATTCTGATGTTTTATCATTTTCGTGCCTTCGTTGAGCTTCAAGTTTGTCTCGGAGGACCGACTATTCGGAAAGGGTGGTATGATGCCATCCTCTGTACATGGAGGCGTAGAGCAATAAAATCCAAATGCAAGCAGTGGTGAGCAGTGCACCGGTATTGACGGCGGCACTGGGTGACTGGCATTCAAATTGATGCCAGTCAGAGATCGATCCTCGATGAGCGCGTGTCGAAAGGAAGGGTTCAATCTGGGGTCATTGGTGCCTCGCATCTCCAAACACTCCCAGCGTCTCAGAAGCTGCTTCAGCCAGTGGCCAAGCAAGTCTCAGCATTTGCTCCAGCCTCCACAGTCATCAAGCTTCTGGTGATGATACTGGCCGTGCTGCAGCCGCCTGTCGCCTCAGAAATCTGAAATCTAAACCCCATCGACGTCGACGGACACTCCCGCAGAGCACACAGAGTGCCAGTGGTGGTGTGCCAGTTGCCAGAGCCTGTCGCACCCATTGCACCCCTTGGACCCTGACTTTTCATCCTCCTTCTCTTCTGGTCCACCACCGCCTGCACCTCTACATCGCACCGCATCTAACTACTTTCTACCACTCTTCCCACCCTACTCTAGTCCTCCACCGAACTGCAGGTCCCAGTTCCTGCACGACCACCGTGCAACAATCTGCCCCGGGGGCTCCAGAACCAAAAGCCACGCGCTCCTTGCAGGACACGATCCGCGTCTGTCAAACTTGCGATACAATTGAACCCGAGACAAAGAGAGAACAAGCAGGTCAACTCTTTCTGGCTTCCAATTCTAGCTCGTGAGCTTCGACATAACACTTCGTCCAGATTTCTAGCAGTCATTTGGAGAAGAAAGAGATGGCTACTCAATCCATAAAATGTGTGGTGACCGGTGACGGTGCGGTGGGCAAGACATGCCTGCTCATTTCCTACACTACGAATGCCTTCCCCGGCGAATACATTCCTACAGTCTTCGATAATTATTCCGCTAGTGTCATGGTAGATGGCAAACCTGTATCACTGGGTCTTTGGGATACTGCTGGTCAAGAAGATTACGACAGACTCCGACCGCTTTCATACCCGCAGACCGACGTTTTCCTGATATGCTTTTCTATTGTCTCACCGCCCAGTTTCGACAACGTCAAAGCCAAGGTAAACCGCCCTCTCAAATCGCTTTTTCGACTTTGCTGCTGACCATTGGAATCTAGTGGTACCCCGAAATCGAACACCATGCCCCCAACGTACCAATCATACTTGTGGGAACCAAGCTTGACTTGAGAGAAGACAAATCCACAGCCGACAATCTCAGATCGAAAAAGATGGAACCAGTCTCGTACGAGCAGGCACTGTCGGTTGCCAAGGAGATCAAAGCCGTCAAATACCTAGAGTGTTCCGCGCTCACACAGCGAAATCTGAAGAGCGTATTCGATGAGGCCATTAGGTGAGACTCAACCGCTAGGCTTCTCCACTGGACATTTTACTGACTTTGGGTCTTGACAGGGCGGTACTGAATCCTCGACCTACGGCGGCCAAGAAGAAGTCGAGATGCTCGATCCTCTAGGAGTCTCCCGAACCCTGTTCTGGACAGACATTCTTGGATTGCGCAGAGGATTTGATTTTGGGCGCATCGCACAGAATGGAAATAGAATTCCTTGTTTCGGTGCTCTCACTGGTACAATTTTGCCGGTTCTTTGGTTGGCCTCGTTTTGCCCGGATGCAATTCCCAATGACTGGGCGAAGGATCTTGCGCATACAACTAATTCAAGCTGCAATCTAGATTGGAACGGAGGCGTTGATATAGGAAGGGATTCACATCCGATATCTCGAAGCAGAAGCATGCACGTCTTCGATTAGCGTATTTAAAGCTGCTCAACCCAAGGACGTCTCTCTCAATGACTGACTCGAGACAGCCGACTGGGATGAATCTCCCCTCGTCTGTCCTTGATTTCTGCGGCGTCTCCAATCGCAGTCGCATTTGCACCCGTCTCGAGTGGCATTTTTCTCTGAGCACTCACTTTCCCGCGTTCAAGTTGCTCCTTTTCTCGCCTCCGATGCCGTTCGTCTTCGAGTTTTCCATTCTTGGTCCTGATCTTCGCCTTGCGCCCTTTACTCTTGCCGCCTCCACCAGCTGTCAGCTCGACATTGATCCTGCGCCCCTTTCTCTTCTTCCCTGCGGTCTCTGCGTTGTCGTCGGCCCCTGCCGTGTCTTTGCCCTCGGGATCAAAGATGGAATGATGGTATAGTTTCAAACACGTCTTCATCTTGTCATAATTGTCAAATTCGAGGAACGCGAATCCTTTACTCTTTCCGGTCCCTTTGTCGGTCGAATGACGGACCGATGACGGCAAGATCTTTGCGAAGTGGGCTTTTATCTGGTCGACGGTGGTATCGTAGGGGAGGTTGCCAACAAAGACGATGAATCGTGCGGCTGCGCCTTGCTTTTCACTGGAGCCATTCTCGCTCTTTTCCGACTTCTTGTCCTTCTTCTGCTTCTTCACACGTGGCTCTTCTCCCGAAGTCTTGGGAGGAGCCTCAGGCGCAGATGGAGCAGAGACATTTGCGGTTTCCTGGGGAGCCGGTGGCGGATCTGATTCTGTCTTGTGTGACTTGGACTTTTTCTCCTTCTTGGCTCGTCTTTCCGATTTCTCTTGTCTCAGTTGTCCTTTGGACTTCGTAGTAGTTGTCGGTGGAGAATCATTGGAATTTTCATCAGGCGCGGTTGCCGTAATCTTGGAGTCATCCTGGTCTTGAAGCTGATCGTGCTTCCTCTTTTTGGACATGTTTAAATGCTGTGTTCAGGATGGGGAGAATCTTAGTAAGTGCAACTCAGCAGATAATATGGCGCAAAAAGTAGACCATTCGCTGGTAGGAAAATATTATGGCGACCTTTTCGGGTGTGGTCTGGGGAAGAAAATATTCGGCAGGCCTGGACCGGCTGGAGTCGGTATTGGAGGCACGTCATGGGCGCCGAAGCTGCCGATAATCTGCAAAGGGCGGCCTGCCTGCCACTGGTAAATGGGCGGTCCCGCCGGGGTAGATTCCCTCGATCCTCACTATTACTCGGGTGCTGTCCAGGTCAAACTGCCAGTGCGGGCTAGATAGTAGCGTAACACTCTATCTGGTGGACAGCGTGGTACGTCTGGGTTTCTTGGTTCCCTTTCAGGGCTGCCTTGAGACTCAAGTTTGAATCCGTCTCGCTTCCACGCTCATGCAGTGGCTTCCTCACCATCTCTTCCTCACATCCTCGCTATGATAGACAGATAAACTACGACTCGGACTCGCTGTTGCATTCCACCACCACCACCCCACCTCCTCGAAGCTGACCCTCCTCCCAAACTGCCACTACACCACCGCCATGGCAGTCTACGCACCGCAACTTGCCAGCAAAGGGCACTTTGCGAACAGCGCACCGGCACTTCCGACACATGCGCCTCCCGCCGGTACATTCTTGCCAGGTACCAAAGTCCACGTCGGAGACCACAGGGTCATTATTGACCGCTATCTGTCCGAGGGCGGCTTTGCCCACGTCTATGTCGTTACCCTTCCTCGACCCGTCGATGGAAATTCGAAAGCAGTCCTCAAGCGGGTGGCCGTACCGGATAAAGATCATTTGTCCAACATGAGAACAGAGGTCGAAACTATGAAGAGGCTACGGGGTCAGAAATACATTGTCAAATATATCGATTCTCATGCTTCCCAGTTGAAAGGCGGTGGTTATGAGGTTTTCCTGCTTATGGAGTTCTGTCAGGGCGGGGGTCTGATTGATTTCATGAACACTCGATTACAGAACAGGTTGACAGAGCCCGAGATTCTCAAGATCTTTACCGACGTGGCGGAAGGGGTCGCTTGTATGCACTATCTGAAGCCGCCTCTCATGCATCGAGATTTGAAGGTTGAGAACGTGCTCATTTCAACAAGTGGCTCGTCGAAGATATACAAGCTGTGTGACTTTGGTTCGGCAGCTCCTGCAAGACCGGCTGCCACAAGTGCTGCGGAAGGACGCCTGATCGAGGACGATATCAACCGCCACACTACCCTACAGTATCGCAGTCCGGAGATGATCGATGTCTACCGAAAACAGCCCATCGATGAGAAAGCAGATATCTGGGCGCTTGGAGTGTTCTTGTACAAGCTTTGCTATTACACGACTCCTTTCGAAGAAGCTGGACAAATGGCCATCCTGAACGCCAAGTTCAAGTTTCCCGCCTATCCACGGTTCTCGGATCAGTTGAAGCTGCTCATCGCGTCTATGTTACGAGAACGACCGGCGGATAGACCCAACATCTACCAAGTACTGCAGAAGGCATGCCAACTAGATGGCCGTGAGTTGCGATTTGAAAACATTTATAGCCGCCGGACGCAATCAGAAAGTCGCAAGGACCAGGTCCTGCCGCAACCATCTAGCTCGCAATCCAGAGCGGGCGCAACCTTATCTCCACCGAAGCCAGCTGCTCCTCCTTCTATTCCTGATATTGAACCCATGCGGCGAGGGCGGCCATCGAAGCCTGTGTCTCACCATGGTTCAGCGAAGCCGAGCCCCTCTCCTTTACGAATGGTCGATCACGCGCATTCGGATCCTTTTGCAGCACTGGATGGAAACAAGGCCTCTGCTGAAGACGAGCTCTCTTCACGTTTCCCAACACTGGATCAATTTGCGTTGCTGACTGACAAAGGCCAAAAATTTGCGTTTGAGAATCAGTCTGAGAAAAAGAAAGAGGGTGCCGACCCCAATCTAGCTCAACGAGTGACTAACGCGTTGGCTGACGATGCCTTTATGAGAGCTTCAAGCCCTAAACCAAAGCCCCCCGCAGAGAAGCCAGCAAATTTACCCAGAACACAAGCTATCTTGCAACCTAAAAAATCGCTCGAGAGTAAGGAGGCGCAAGTACGGGCCAGCGCTGCAACTGCACCTCCAGTCATTGCTCCCAAGCCGACCATGGTGTCTACTGGTACTATGACTGCATCACCACCTCCTATTCAATCGGATGTCAAGCCACTCGCCGAGCGTCAGATCCACCGCTTCCCACCTACAGATACCTCTAGGCCTTCTACTGCTCCGAAATATGAGGACTTGGAGCTTCCTCCACGAGAGCCGCGCTCTTCTCGCACGAAGGATGTGTCACGGTTGGCAAATCTACTAAGGGAGGATGCTTACCGGTCGCAATTGGCGGGAGAGGTCGAACCTAGGTCGCCGACTTCATCACGTCCGTCTTTGGAAGGCGGTCGCCCGTCTATGCGAGAATTGAATTCTGGAGTCAACAGGTCACGCTCGCTGAATTTCAGGAACCGTCCTGCAAGCGTTAATATTGGGGCGAGACCTACCCATATCAAAGATCGAGAAATTAAAACCCTCACCTACGACACAACGTTCAAGAGTGCAGAGCCTGAGATGGCACCGCTGACGCATGTAGAGTCAGCAACCAACATCACGTCTGACGTGGATTTTCTCAAAGCCAAGGAAGAGGAAGAGAAGGAGCGCAGACACCACCATAGAAGGTTAGGCAGCGGACCTAGACACCTCAAGCGAGCCAGCTTGCCATCGATTGTTCCTAATATGGTGGGAACGACCAAACTTCTAGCTGGCAAGTTTGGCGATGCGTTTAAAATGTTTGAGAGCAATAGCGATGCGAACCACCACCGACAGCGAAGCGATTCTCCTTCTCGCGATCCCATCAACATTCTTACGCCCATTGCGGGCTCAGAGGCTACGGATTTAAGTGACGACCGTGTGCCATGGGACGACATGGAAGACCATTCACCGGAGATGAGACGCGAAATAGAAAAGAGGAAGCTTGAGGCAGAGGAGAGAAGAGTGGCGCAAGCAGCCGCAGAATACCGACATCGACTAGCAGCACGAGGAGGTGGATCTGCTGGCAACAGTGGTGTTGGCCGATCAGCCACGATCCAGAACAGAGTCCAATCACTATTAAATGAAAACAGCCGCCCGGCGCAAAAGACAGCTACTGGGTATGGTCACTTCACAGAAAGTCCAGCACCGCAACCACACCACGTGGATGACAGGCAAGCACCTCTACCTAGAGCGATTCCAGTTCAAACGACAAATGGTATTGAAAGACATGGAGTTCCCGAAGTCATAGCATCTGCGCCTGCATCTTCCACCGATCTTAGCAGAGTGGACTCGAGGGGTCAGAGGCCTACAGCACCCCCAAAGCCCAAGGTTCTACGGACAACAGGTGGTGCAGGTGAGCCAAGCGTCGTTACTTCTCAGGAGGTTAATGCGCCTTCCAGTACCTTAGATGAAGATTGGGAAGCCAATTTCAGTCGGCGGTATCCAAGTCTTGCTGGAATCGAAATGGTGGAAACATCGATTGAGGGACCAAAGACCACGACCACTGTACGAACGAAAGAAGTATGATGGGACTTGGGGCCTGGTGTAGATGGCATATACTACACGTTACTCCTCATAGAATCTAAAGCCTGCAAGTGATGTAAAACAGTCCGGCAGTGGCAGTTCAATTTGGTAGCAGTGACAAACAACTTGCAAAGTGAAGTGAAGGTGAAAAAAGAGCGCAACCGTTTTCGTTTCTTTACTCCTTCTGCTTGATCCAAATTGCCCCTTCATCTCTGCCCTTCGATCCTTCCAAATTCTCGGTGATTTGAATCAAACAGTATTCCCCATTCTCGTCGTCCTCCGTTGTCTCTCCAGTGAATATCGCGCATGGAGCGGCTTGAAGATCAGCATCCGACAGGCTCGGCGCCGGGGCAGCCTAGTGACAGTCACCACCCTGGTTCTCACCACGGCGGGGCAAACGACGCACAGACACAGGCTCACCAGCTTGAGTCTAAACCCGCCAGCACCAATGATTCGCTACTTGGATCGACGCCAGGCACGCGAGGGACAGGCGCTCAGATCGGCGGCAGCCGTGGGAAAGTACATAAGAGATTTGACAATAACCCTCACCATCGCGTCCATCGTCACCTAAAAACCACATATGCTTACAGAATTGGCATTCATCTGTCCAAAGAGCAACTTCAACAATTCCCTCGCTACGACGGCAAGGTATCTGATCTTTTGAAGCGTTGGAGGGGCTCCTTTGTGACATTCAAAGTTACGCCGTCCAAGTTGCGCGCCATTCTTTACGGGAAGCAAAAACCATCTCGAATACAGCCAGGCGTTCCGACGCCCACCGCGCACAAATCTACGGAACAGTCTCCGCCGTCTCTTGTATCTACTGCCACTTCGACGTCTGAGGAAGCGATTGGACCGATAACTCCCTTTTCTTCAGAACTTCCACCACCAGAGGGTCCAAACAACGGTGGTGGCTGCTTGGAAAACAAGTCTGTGGGCGAAGAACTTTTGCTCGCTGCCTCTGGATCGTTGAGTACCGAGGCACGAGATCGACGGCTCCTATCCGACCCCTCTGGAACATACTGCTCTGCTGCCAGCTTCGATAGCATAATCTCATTTTCCAGTGGACCTGGCGGCACCTCCGAGGAAACCCCCGTGTCCGAGAGGTTGGTTAGAAACAACACGATGGCCCCAGTCAAGGACACGAGCAATGTTCATAACAACATCAAAGATGTTATTCAGCATTTGACAGAAATCCAGATCCAAACCCACGGCTACCTTCCTACCACCCAAGAGATACTCGTTGACAAGCTCACCGATCTCACCAAATCCCTTGCGGATTTGAAGCGGCAGACTTCTCCAACAGAGTCGCCAAATAACTACATCCACCAGGTCGCCATCGCGCCGGAGATAGTCGACTACGTAGACGATGGACGAAATCCCGATATCTTCACCCGCGACTTTGTGGAGAATGTGCAGAGAGGAAATGCAGTGATCAATGGCAAGCGCGAGGCATTCCGAAGTTTTAGTCAGATCTTTGCCGAGAAATTGAAGGAAGGTATTCCCGGAGTGAGCGAGCAGGTAGACCTGGTATTGAGGAATGTCGGCATCGAACAGCCAGCCAAGTCAGCTGCCAACGGCACAGAAGAAAGCGGTGCAAAGGGCCCGGATGGAAATGGGAATGGGCCCGTAAACGGCTGATCGGTATGCAAAAATTGTTGGAGGGCAATTTGTCTGCTGTTACGGGTGTGCTCTATGACCAGAGCTGGATAGTGCGTTTTGCTGAGTTGCTGGAGATGTCCCTAAGAGAGAGCAGACCACCAGAGCTTAATACCGTAGACCAACCATTTTCATTTTATGAACAAATTCATGAATACTTGTACCCTCCGAGCGAGTGGACAAGAATGCGAGAGCAATACTCCCCTGCGTCAGCGCACATTTACCAGTGTTGAGACTGTCGGAGCACGGCCTTAGCATTGTTATCAGCATTCAGTCCAAGGCTGGCGGCGACAAGGAGCAAGGCTGAAAAGTTGTAAGCTTCTGAACTAGGTACTCCACCTCAACTTCTGCCGTCATCGAGCTTCACGCCACCTTTTCTCCTCTTCTCTACACGACCCCTTCGTCTCTCGACTGAAGCTGGATTCGTAACCACAAGATGAAAGCTTCACCACTCCATTCCCTCGTCTCGCGACGGGTTTGCAGTTGCAACCTCACGCAGCTCCAACGCGGATCTCAGTCGCTAAACGCACAGCTCATCCGCTCCGTCTCTAGCAGCTCCAGACATTATGCTCAGCCCACCTTCTCTTCCCCCGTCACAACGTTCGGGGCGCCTGAACAGCTTCGCCGACGATATCAAAATCTAGAAAAGACCCCAGTCGAGAAAGAGAAGGGCAAAAGGGCACAAGCGCTTAAACGCATGCGATGGTCTGGCTATGGCATCGCTGCGTGTGCCGTGGCCATGTTCGCTACCATCGCACTGTATCCCACCCCGAGCAAAGATTCGGACAAGGAGCGATCATCGGACTCGAAGAACATCAAACTAGACGCCCCTCCCCCTCCATCGACGATTCTTTCGGAACCCTTGACACACCAAGTCGACCAGATTCCCACCGGCACGTCCAACATACCGTTCTTCCCGCGAACGATTCACATCACCTCTGAGGCACCGCCGAGCACACCTGCTGCGGCAAATGAGAAGGGATCACAGTCCGAAGAAGAATACCAGCTCGTGGGCCTGGGTATTCGCACAGTTTCATTCTTAGGCATCGAAGTCTACGTACTGGGGCTCTACATCGCCGTGTCTGACATTGCGACACTACAGCAAAAATTCATCAACGCGGTTGTGCCACCAAGTGAGAGCGTCGCCACAACTCTCGTCCCAGGGGAGAAGGACCAGTTGCGCACGCTGCTCCTCGACCCTGTAAAGGGCGAAGATGTGTGGAACGAGATCATCCGAGACGGTCAATTACGCACCGCTTTCCGCATCGTGCCCACGCGCAACACGGACTTCATGCACCTGCGCGACGGATTCGTTCGAGGCATCACCGCTCGCTCAGCCCATTTCGCATCCGACCGCAACGACCCAACTTTCCAGGACGAGAGCTTCGGTGCCGCGCTGAACGACTTCAAGAGTGCGTTTGGAGGCAGCGCGCGCAGGAAGCTGGCCAAGGGGGGTGTTTTACTCTTGACAAGAGATGGAAACGGGAAGATGGGCGTGTGGGAGGAAGATGGCAAACGCGGGGATCGGATCAAGATGGGCGACGTGGTGGACGAGCGCGTGGGCCGCTTGCTCTGGCTGAATTACCTGGCAGGTAAGACCGTCAGCAGCGAGCCTGCGAGGCAGAGTGTCGTGGAGGGATGCATGGAGTTTGTCGAGCGCCCGGTTGGGACGGTGGCGACACAGGTGGTGTGAAGCAAAAGAGCAATATATGTACTAACTCTAGACGGAATGGCATTTTTCTGTCGCGATGCATGTGTGGCAGGCTTCGTGGCCAACGCTTGTTTGTGTGTGCGTTGAAACTAATGGAGTACGCTCTTAATATTGTTATATACAAACCAAGGTACGGTCGAAGTGAATGTGAGACTCATCACACGCAAAATGGCAGATTAGCAACGAATGCTACCAGGAAGTAGAGTGCCCACGACTTTGTCGACCAGCTCGGCGCCCTCTGCTTGCACCCCGACAAGTGAGATAGCCCGGGTGGTCGAGTTCTAGAATCTGCAAAAAGCGGACCTTGGTGGCCCTGTCGTCAAGCGCCAGGTCGAGGTGCGAATCGAGAAGAACGCAAAGCTGTCGACAAGAAAGGCTCAGCAGGAGCCGAGACTCTTGGTCCAGAAAGCGGAGGCCAGGGAAATCACATTGCATCCACCAGGTAAAGAAATTTTGCTTGCGCCAATCGACTGAGTCTGTAGGACGCGCATTGGTGTAGGAATCGAAGTCGTCAATCTCTGTGCGTCCTAGAGATAATGCTAGTCATGAATGCACCGAGAAATGAGCTGAAATTGGGTTAAGATTCCTTTGGAAGGTTATGGCTATACCAGTTGATCCAAGATGCGACACACGGCTTGATCTCAGAAGCGAGTAAATAGTGGTGGTGTGCGCAAACTTTTTGACTAACTGGTGAGCAGCTAAATCGGTAAGATTCAAGCTCTGCACAGTGCTATTGTTGGTATAGTAGTAGGCGGCGATTGGGTGTAGCGCAGCCTGAATTGTTTCCTTCGGTAGGCTTGAACTAACGTCGGACACGCATTGCGAGGATCGCTGTACGGTCACGTGGTGTATTCGAAAGGCTTTCTCCAGGCGACCATTCAAGACAAAGACTATTGGCAAGTGCTAGCCTCACTACCATTTACTCTTCATTTTCGGCTTGCACAGGACTTGGATGCTAGGCGTATCGTCTTAAGTACAAAATGACCACCCTCAGTGATGCAACAGCCAAAAGCATTTGGAAACTCTGCTTGCGAGCCAGTGGCTGTCGTCCAGCATTTGGCAACCGCTCCCTCCGCATGACGACGGTCACCTTTCTATTCGGCTCCTTACGGTACTTTCGGGTTCCACGAGCCACACCATTACTGCTCAGCGTCCCAACTGGCAAGCGCAGCCCGACCAGGCCTTCTGAATATGAAGCTGTGTCCTATTGTTGCGGTGACGCATCCGTGCGAGGGGAAATCAGGTGCAATCGAGCTAATATCTCAGTCGGGAAAAATCTCTATTACGCCCTCAACGCTTTTCGCTATCCAGACAGACCTCGTCTTCTCTGGGTTGATGAGCTATGCATTAATCAAGCCGATGAGAACGAGAGCTATTTAAAATTTTGCGACCTCAAAGACGCAGCGAGCCTAGGGACAAAATCTACGGGCTGTCCATGCCTTTGCGCCATTTAATAATGGATTATCTATCGTCCCAGACATGCACGACTGAATCGCAGTCTTCACTCGAACAGTGGCCCAATTGATGCAAGCTGAAGGTACGCTGGACCTGATCCTCAAAGCGGGTCTGTCGAGAAACGCAGATGCCAAGCTCCCTTCCTGGGCAGAAGACTGGGATCCGCCAGAAAGTGGGTATATGCGCTTCGAATCGGTGATTTCACGAGCTTGCACATTTGACACACAAGCAGGGGAAGCAAATCATACATTGGATGGTACTGGGGCAAAAACGTGAAGAAGGGAAACTACAAAGGCCTTTTGTTCTGGCCTATGGCTATCATAGATAAAATCAAGCTGCGGAACGAAACGGGCAGGCGTTGATTTTCAAGGTGCAGCTTTGGATACACCGACGGAGGCTGGCGAGTGATCGGGAAGGTCGACTGATCAATGCACCAAGTGGCGTACGATTTGGAGATCTGGTTGCTTCATTGTCAGATGGCAGGGTTCCCTTACATCCTCCGGAAGCAGAATCAGAGGTATCGACTCGTGGGAGATTGCCACATTGATGGAATGAGGTATGGCGAGGGTTGGGACGATGACAAATGCTCGGAGATTGTGCTTATGTGATAATAAACATGGCACCGCCGGCGTCGTGTTATCGCCCTGCGTTCCACGACAGGGACAGTGCGGCGACGACAGCAGAGTTGGCAGTCGCGGAGAGGATCTAACCATGTTTAGCAATCAGGTATTTCGTTCGCCAGTAATCTAGGTATTGTTCGAGACAGACGCAGAACCATCTTACCACATACACTCGTTCACATCAACGGCTTCGACTGAACTGTCTCGTAAATACAAGTTTAGGCGGCAACAACCTAAGAGAGAGAAACAACCCTGAGATTTGTGAGATTTTTGAAACGAGTGGCATGGCTACAAGACGGGCTCCGCGCACCCAAGAAAGTGAACGACTGGTACCCAACTCACACACTGAGTACAACGGCACTATTCCCCTCCTCTACGACACCATCAACATCTACCATGTGCAACAAGGCTGATTCAAAAGAGGCGATAATCCACTCCAATCACGGTATAGCTTCCAGCTACTAGGCCTGCTTTGTCTGTTCCCCATTCTGCTGGCCCTGCCCATCTCTGTTAGGGCGCTCCTTGGCTATCTTTGCATCTTTCTCGCTCTGAGCCCTCCGCCTATCCTGCTGTGCGATTATTCGCCGCCTCTCCTCTTGCTCTTTAGGTATGTTAGCAAAGTTTCGGAATTGACATTAGGGAATATGAGACTGACCTTTTGTCATGGGTTCAATGCCAAAGCCTGCCCAATGGGCATGAAGAGTGCTTCCTGTCCAACATTCCTCTTCACCAGTCATAACGGCTATCGCTTTCTCATCTTGCAAGACGCAAAATGGCACGAGCTGGGATCGATCTCCACGACTGAGTGACAAGCGAACTCTGCATAAATGAGATTCATGCTTGCACTCGTGGCCGTCGTTGAAAGGTGGTAAGGCTTCGCTGATGCCCGTCTCACGAAGAAATGCCGACGTTATCGTGCAGCAAACGGCCTGGGTGTCAAGCTGAACGCTGGCAAGAATCCATTTGCATTTCACCCCCACGCGAGCCCAAAGTTGGACGACACGAGTTTGGGTTTCTTCCCCGGGTTCTCCAGAGATGGTGGAGACGGCTTGACTCGATCCAAGTCTTGGTCCCATCGCGCTATTATATGGAAACCGTGGTTTTCGCTGACTGGAGACTATACGAGGATTTGGATAAGATCAAAATGGACTCTGGGATCGAGGGCCACAGCTCTTATTTATACCATGAGACCTCCCTTGATTCTTCATATATCCTTTTCAACTATGCGATCCTCTGCCAGCACCCCCCTCCCACATGTCCAACCTATCATCTCAACAATCAAGTCTGATAGCTTTGCCCTGTATCGGGCGTGAAACGACTTCATTCAGGCATCGGGCACATAGGGGCGTCTTATTAGTCTGGGCTAATGTGTTGTCCACGGAGCGGTCAAGAGTCATCATCCATTCAGCGTGAACAATCTTGCGGCTGAGTCGTTGAGGAGGGGGGGCCGTTGAGCGACCGCCGTTGACGTGGAAGAATCAGGCAGACGCTGCCGGTGAAGCATCACTTTCAAATCAACATCTATGGAATGCTCTCTTATTGAAGGGGTGTCCAACCCTGCAATCTAAACTCATATCGACCTTTGAGTTACATCATGGAACAGCAGATGCTTTCCCAGGAGCTACACACGAGGCCTGTCAATGAATGAAACCATAACCGGTGAAGACTTTTGCGTCGCTACATGTTTCGCAATGCACGACAATCATGTGCCCAAGCTCCTGGGCATCCCTCGGGCTCAAGTAGGCATCGGCACAACTTTTCATTTTCTCATCTGGCACAAGGTGGCATTTGATTCTGCGAGTTTCTCCTGGCCTAAAACATGGTAACTCCAGATCAAGCAAGGTGGCTTCGGTCAATTTCACATTTTCACCCAGAACTGTAGTCAGCAGTATGGGTTCCTCCAGTTTGATGATTTCGGCCTCAGCTTCGCGTGGGATTGACGCACGAATGATTGAGACTGCTGCTCCTGAATCCTGGATAGCCTTGACGGGTATATTCTCTTTGGAAGAGCTCATGAACGAGCATGGCAGCTTGACATCTTCAAGAATATGCGTCTCAACCAAGCCGTCCGTGATTGCACAGCCCACTCCGGCGTTGCGTTCAGCTTGCTGATCAAAGGCCGCCCACACGAATTCTGACTCGACACGTGTCCATGCCTGATGATTGTGACAAAACGAAGGACGTGCCTGCTTAGAGGCTGAGGTTGAGACTGTGCCCTGGTTGGAGAAGCGTGGACTTAATATGCCGAGCATAATCGGGGGAAGATCACGAGATTTCTCTGCACCGTCCTCCTGACTGTCGTCATCGCTGCTGCTGTTCTCGAATGCACCAGTCACACAGCACGCTGGTCCACCATACCAGTTATACCGAAGCTGACTTCGGCCAGAGCTTTGCAGCTGCTCTAGGCCTGTAAGGAGTGCAGCCTCACACCGCAGCTCCTTCAGTTCTATCAATTTTGCTCCAATTTGGTCTTTGATGCCCGGTAACTCTTCCTTCTCATGGTAGTGGACATTTTTCTCATTGTTATGACTATCTTCCTGGCCAGAAACATCACAAAGGCCCCCAAAGTTTGGTTGGTACCCCAGAACGTCAAAACTCAGCGTACATCTTGTTCTACCCGTAGCCGGGTCATACAATCTCGACAAGATGGGGTCGGAAAAGCTCCCAGTCGACGCAGGACGAGGGTATATAGAGCTCATGTCGTGCGGTAAGGGATGACGGCAGAAGGAGGAAGGGGAGGAATAGCAGGTTCAGATTCGCGAGCCGCAGGCGGAGGGAACGCGCACAATCAGAAGTACAAGGTCGGAAATTGAAACTAAACGCAAGCAATTCAAAAATGCCCCCAAGATCAATCGTGGAACGCAGCTAATGTCAAGGTAGAGGCCTGCGTCGACATCCTGATCGGGATTTCCCCGCGAAAAGGGAAGAGCCAAAAAAAAACAATCATGGTGCGTGCCAGGCTTGCCAACAGCTGCCAGGGCCAATGGCAAGTCCAGCTTTGGAGCCTCGCAGCCATCGACGTTGAGACGCCAATGAACGTGACGCGGCGGCGGATGGAAAGGCCCGGAATTTCTGGAAGGCTGGCCCATCGAATATTCGCAAGCAACGGAGCGTTTGTTGTGGAGGTGGCAGTGGCCTGGTAGCCCCTGGCTGCTGCGGTCGAGCAAGCGACCATCGCGCACGACGCAAGCGAGCCGGGTACCATCGTAAATTGGTCACCAGAGTCGGATGATGTCCGATTCAGCCAACTGCTCAGAGGAAATCCAAGGAAGGAGTGTCAATTTATCAATCTCGAGTGGCTGCCCAGAGGGTAGTCGTCTCATCTCCTTTAGCATAGAAGAAACGTCTATGTGTGGGATCGACGTCCTCTGAGCTGTCCTGGGTACCTGCCTGGGGCTTTTTTCCCCAGCGGCTGCTGGGCCCCAGCCCCCGGGGAGAGCGGCTAGTGGCTTCATAATTCCTGGGAGGTAGCTGACGCGGGGGCAGGTGGGAAGCAGTTTGCACAAGCTCTGGGGCAAAAGCGGCTCCCGAACTGCTGTTCATCCAAGTGTCCACAAGCTCCACCAAGGGTCGTAATCTGCCGTGAATTGCGGGACGCCACCTAGAGAGGCGTAGGTTAAGAAACCTACCCTTCGAAAAAGGAGTCTTCTAAACGTTGAGGGTCAACAGCGAGCCGGGTGTCGTGGAGCATGACATTCAGGCACAGACCCGACCGCGGTGTCATCATGTCCATGGCACTTCAGCGAAGACCTTCAATTGCTTCCATGTTCGCATAATGGCCTTGGACGTCCCTGGCTCCCAAATCTTCTTTTGTATGGCTCACGTGATGAGCATCCGGCCAGCCGCGTCCGGAGTCCGAGGAAAAGCCGCTTCGATCATCAGTCCACAACAGAAAATTTGCGCATGTCCTTGGAAAGCAAGAGACTCTCGGTTTGAAAGCTTTCCTTTCTTGCAGATACCCTCCTGTCTTTATTTACTTTGACAGATCGGAGCACAGCAGCCACTCACCCTCCTCCACCCGGCTAGGGTCTCTTTCAGTCTGCGAACTCGGCAACAAATTGGGACAAAGAATGCGCCCACCGCTCGCTCCGGCCGAGAATTGGAGCTGTTCGGAGCTCATTGGATGATGGGGCAGAGGCCTAGTTGCCCAACAAGCGATCATTGGAACTCTGAGAAAAGACAGCGGGAAGGAGCGTTGCAGCGGTATTGGGCCGGGGGGGAAAGGCATTATTTATCTTTGCGGGACTGTTTTTCTCCTTCGCTGAGGTGATCTCCCCTGTTCCCATGGTGGCTGACATCGAGCCCAACAACTGCAGCTGCAGCGACTACAAGCCCTTTTCATTCGCTCCCGGCCCACGTTGGCGTTTATCCCTTTGCTGGAAGCCAGGGATTGCGTGCGAACTGATGTTCATAAGGCGTGTTATCCGTTCCATTCACCCGCTCCACTCCATTCTGTCTAGGCCACATCGCACCGCTCAGCCAATTCTCTCTTGACTGCCGTACACAGTCGCCCGACACTGATTTGCTCCTGTCTTGTGTGGCGAGCGCTCACATCACGCACTCATGCCGCCCAACGGCCTTGCCAGCCTGGCTGGTAGCTGAGAGTTTACTCTCCTTTATGCCCACGGTCGTCAGCCTAGTTAAAATATTCATCCTTGATCTGAGCGTTTCGAGCTCAATATGGAGGGCTATGATGCCTTGGGCGCGATGATGGGGGCCTTTCCCGGTCTCTCAATCTTTCGCAAATTCGGTGCACTCAATTCTCGCCATGTATTGTTCTTGCAAGCGCAGCTGGTTGAGAAAGAAGGCAAACTATTATCCGCAATTGCGAATGACCGGGATTCACAGGACAAGGAACGAAAGAGCTTCTCATTTAACTTCGACGCAATGATGAGCTCCGAGAAGGTGCCTCCCAGTAATGAAGACAGCCAGCGAGAACTGATGCTTGAGATTGGCCCGCTCTTACGCAGCTACTGTATATGTCCAGATTTCACTCCTCCCCATCCAGGAGACAAAATCACTGACCGCATATTCCTGTCCCAGATGAAGGCCTTTCCAGACAAAAGTGGCTCTTCACACTTCCTTCTGTCCACAAACCTCACCTTGACGGCCTCCGGGCTGCCTTGTATCCCAGCCTCGAGGAAGGGTCCTTCTTGCGGGGCCGCGAGTATTTCACTTGGGCGAAGGAAAATGAGTACGATTTGATCTCTCTGACCGACGAGACCAAGAATAGAGACACGCTGTCGACATGGCTGGAATGGCTGATCACGAAATTTTACCACAAACGCTTCGGCCACCAAATCCACACCCCGATTACCATCAGCGGGGACTGGGCACTTCGCAACCCTGCCGTTTTGACATACTATCCAGACTCACACGTTGGCGGCGTTGTCACAATTCTGACCACCATCCTAGCTCCAGTCTTACCGACTGTCTCTGCAATGAGCCTGTATTTCATCGAGAGCCAGCTCATACGACTGGGTATGATCATTCTCTTCAGCCTCCTTTTTTCCACTGCTGTCGCCTTGGTCGGGGTCCCGCGAAGAATTGACTCTTTCGCGGCCACGGCGGCATTTACTGCGGTGCTGATGGTCTTCGTTGGGAATAACAATGAGTGTACCTGTTGAAGGAGGGGAGTAATGTGCCGAAGGCAGCGTTCATTGGGAAGATTCTTGTGGGAGAAGGTCACTCGCCACTTTCGTTCTCCTTTGTGTACGTCGAGGGCTCTGGATCCGGTCAGAGACAAGAAAATCATTCTTTACAAATCATTCTTGCGTTGATCTCTCAAAAAGAAACGATCAGCAGCGTCGTTACTTGGAGCTCATAAACCTCCTGACGCTAGTAGCCTCTTCTTCCACGCATCTTTGGTTGTGGCTGTGCTATTTTCATATCATTACCACATCCTGGAGAGACTGGGAGATAATGAACACAAAGCGAGTGATCGCGATTAGGGGTTTGGATAGGCCGTGAGAATGGGAGAGCGCAGGACACCCGTTCATTTAAGCAGTTGCCGCGAATGTCAAGACGAAATCGCTGTCGGTGCTTGCTTTACAAGACATCGCCCGTGCAGAAAATAATCGGGCTGAAAGATTCAAATCAAGGCGAAGAATTTGCGAGGGACGGTGATCTTAATTTTAGTTAATCGAGACAGGATTCCACAGCTCAGCTGAACCTGCGACAAAAGCTTTGTTCGGGCCAGAACCCTTATTCACAAGGCCAGGAGTGCTACTTGGGGGGGCGGAATACTCCAGCTTTGGCGGAAAACAATTACCATGAGCGAAATCACCCAAAGTACTCCGTACAGCTGGGCCCCGTAATCGATGTCCATTGGCAGCATCCTGTGCATTCCTTACGGGCGCACCGTTCAGACTTGCGCTATTGAATGTGCATTTCGGGCTGTGACATTGAGTAGTGTTTCAGCTCGTGAGACTGTCACAACCCTTTCTAGTTTATATGGCGTCCATTGCCGTTGGACGACTTAGGGGTGACTCGAGTGCCAAAGAATTTTGAGAAACATGCCGACAGGAAGCTTCCGGGGGGGCGCCGCCAATGGTATGATTCCGGCACCCGGCTTCGGTTGCACAATGTCCCCCACCTCACCCCTTTCTTCCGAATTTTTTGGACTTTACCTGCGACACGAAGCGGCGATGGTTTGCTTCTCCGGAGATTCGCAGCCGAATTTTCAAAGTTGTGTGCAGCTTGCGAGGATGTCCGAACGGACTCACCAGGCCCAATCCCTGAAAAGAAACAGCCAGACTTAAGGGTGTGGTCTTGTGTTACTCGTTGGTCGAGCGATTCCACAGTGTCAGCAGTTCTAATGGAGAAGCAGCAGGCTCGAGCCTAAACAACCCCAGTCCTTGTGCGACACGGGGGAAGGATGTCCGAATTCTTCGGATACGTCAACCCTGCCATACCTTCACTGATAAGCATGACGTGGCGATCTGGTAGGCCCTTGTAGCAGCTTCGAGACCTCATGATATTGCTTCATTCTTTTCCCCAAATGCTCAACAGCTGTTCAGCGCCGCCTGTTACTCGTTCTCCATTTCTTCTTGTCGACCTCCCCGTGTACGGAGTACTGCAAATTCAACGGAGCCATGTGGCGAATGTTCATTTAGGGTTGCGGGTTGTGGGTTGCCCCGAATGAGCTTGCTGCTGCGAGTCAAGCGGCGGGAACCGACGAGTGGGGACACGCGGGAATTGCTCTTCTAGGGCTAGCAGAGGGGGACACAGAGATCAGACAGGCAATTCAAGTCATCCAAATGCAACAGTTCTCATACACTCATCCAAATCTCAATTTAACAGGGCGTAACAGTTCAACCTGATGTTACGGTGAGCTTTCAGTCACCCATTGAGTCACGCTGCAACATCAACCACTAATGAAGGAACGAGTGTCGATTTCAGGATGCATAGTTACAGGCGTTCTATATGTTACATGGTAGATTTCCCGGGATAGCCCTCGTCGACTTTCGCCTTGCTTCCCACAGCTTGCCCTTGCCAACCTTGTTCCAACACAATCCAATGAATGTGTCTTGAGATGTTATTCCCCCGCTCCTTTCGACCAGACAACTCTTGATAAATGATCTGTCTGTCACTACATCAACTGCATCAGACTCTGCCGTTAGACATTCCCGTCGAGCAAGTAAAAATGGACTTTTTTTAGATTAGATCTGGCGTTCAGAAATAATGCCCAAGTACGAATAGGTATGCCCTGGCTGCTACATAAACAGCTGACATCGTACAGTGCAGTGAAATGGAAGGACTCTACCAGACGTGCAGAACCTTCGACATCGAGACATAGCTGTGAGATGGAGAGAACTTCAGAAAACCTGTACCTCGCAACTGGTATCTAGGTTTCTGGAAGTATATATGCAAAAGACCACACTGTCCTCTGTGCCGGCTTGTGTGCCATACAGTGAAAATCAACATGGGCTCTGACGACCTCAGTCATATCTCTCGCTGTATGATATCGCTCCGCCGACACACTCGACCTTCCATTGGCTTGGAGGTTCACTTGTCCGAGAGGGACTCATTCTACTGGGAGACTGGTCTTCAATTGAGATTTGACCACTGCATACTGTTCGCGGAGGAAAACACGTCTATCTGCTCCTGAAATGCAACATCTCAGAACGGATCACGACATGTTCCGCCTCAATTCAATGTGGATTTAGTGAAGCTATGGCTAGCAAATTGTGATATTGAACATGGGGCTTGGTGTAACGACAACGGCGTTGGCCAGGAACCCCTTTGCAGTCTGAAGGTTCTGTATGTCTGCACTTTGCAGGTGGTGGAGGCGCCAATTAAATGCCGGTATCTCGCACTGAGCTATGTCTGGTTCGATTAGGGATAAAGCAGATGGAAAGTACCCACGAGCGTAATAGTGGCAGCTGGTGAGCGGAGCGCAAACGCTGGTCTCCCAGGGCTTCGGCCATGGTCAAGGTTGTAGCCGATTGTTAAGAGGCCAGATTAGGCTCTCGATGTGTTGCTCGGTGAGTTTTCAGGGAGTGCTCAGTAATGCTCGGCTAAAGGCTCAGTTAAAGCTCAGGTTAAAGCGACCCTTGCTCACCCTCTACGATCAAACCGTCTATGGCAATTGGGTTTTTCGTTCTCGAGTAATATAGGTCGTAAGCAGTACGAATGTAGGTACTATACATGTATTCGTAAACTGGAGTTCCTCCTGGACGCCAGAGCCACGGGCGAGTGTCCCGGGTCTTTGGCCGGAAAAGAAGCAAAAGTATTGGTTTTTTTGATTCGACCTTTTCTTTTCTCTCTCTCTCTCTCTTGAAGCCCCTTCAGGCTCCCTTCGAGTTGCGCCGATCATGATTTCTTTGGCCCAAGCCTGAGTGGTATGGGTAGTAGGTAACGGACATCTTTGGTGGGAAGTGAGTGCCTGACAGTAGTCGTGATAATCGGTTTTGTTTTTTCAGAAGAAACTTGAAGTTCTATCTAGCCACAAGTCTACTACACAAGATCGTACTACGGAGGACCATTCTGCTTGGCGAGCCTATCACTTAGGCCCAAGCACTCAGCCAAGGCCGACTTCAGTGGTGCCCGGTGCCTGGGTAGTTGATACCTAGCGGGCAATCATGGCTATGTAGAGCTCGATCCAGTACGGTAGAGTGTGAAGACCATGAATGGCGGTAGCCTGGTCGACCGACCCTCAACATCCTCGACACATGTCCCCACTAACACTCGCTGGGCCTGGACGACTGCTAATCGATTGTCACGCAATAGGTGGAAAATACCTGCTAGGTACGATGATTTCGATCTCTGGTGGGTATGATGGACCATCTGCCATTGATGGCTCATCAGTCCGGCCATAGGCGCTCTCCGTTGTTCGATGTCCCATGCCTGGTCACGGCAGGAAACGAGTATGACAACGGTGGCTTCCAGGACTTTCCCGCACGGCGAGGGTTTCAAATCCAGTCATTGAAACAGGGAGACTTGCAGCACCAGACCTGGCCAGAGACTCTTCCATTCTTGCAGTCGTGGCTTTTCTTTGGCCTGGTCATCGACGTCTTTGCCGCCGTCGGCCTCAGCCTCGTCCCGGGCGATTTCATACGGTCTTCCTCCGATGGCACTGGTACTCGCCTCATCACGACGCAACTCTTGCCCCGGCTTATCTGTGCCTGGGAGCTGAATGACCGAGCGTCATCCGAGGCAGTCAGGAAGCGGCACCTACGGGAGATCGATGCGCTGCTGTCTCAAGCCCACGACTTTGTTCGAAACAGTCGGATTGCCGAGTGGGACGTTAACGCCCGTCCTGACGGGTCAGCAGCTGAGATTGACGAGCAGCTTCACCCACCGACACAATCAAGTCGGGCTTGCTCGGATGGTGACAGGGTCCTTCTGTCAATCTTGTTGTTGAGCGAAGCGCTCGTCATAGCCCGTCACAATATATATCGTCGAGGAGACAGAGAGCCGTCACCAGTCGGAGGAGAGTCCTTCGGCCTTACATGGCGTCGACACCGTCTTCTTGACAGGCTCCTGCTTGATTCAGGCTGGTGCCCTTTTGAGGTTGAGACCTGGCGCTTCCAAAGCAGTAATTCGAGCAGACTTTACTTCTCCCAGTTCGAGAGGCACTCAGATCCAGAAGATCATTCAACCTGTACCCGTTCGAGCTGTGTCCTCAATGCGGTGGATGTGAACAGATATCAATGCCGTCATGTTACACCGAACTGCAATTGTCCGCCGCTGTACTCGGTGCACCCAATGGACTCAAATGGTACCACCTGTTCGATTTGTCCTGTGGCTGATGCTCTCCGGCAAGGACACACCCCTGTCGCCTTCGTCACCGGGCCCGAAGATCTGGAGACACTGACAATGAAGTCAGCACAGCTTCAGAGGCCCGGCTTCGTGGAGTCCTTAGGGCATGTCTATAAAAATTTCCAGCGAGAGATCAACTCATCGTGGGCAATCAAGGACCCCGGTCGCAAACCAGTTATACCCTACGTTGCAATATCGCATGTGTGGCGTGGAGGTCTTGGAAATCCTCGACACAATTCTTTGCCTCGGTGTCAGCTCCGAAGACTTCAGCACTTGGTCAATGATCTTTACGACGAATCTCTTCATCCGGTCCCATTCTGGATGGACACCCTTTGCGTGCCTTTGGATCCTCGGCTCCGAGCTTTGGCAATCCGCAGGATGAAAAGCGTCTACCAGGCGGCCGACAAAGTCCTGGTGTTGGACTCTTCGCTGCAGTCAGTATCACTCACATCCTCTCCATTGGAGAATTTGATGAGAATACGTTCTTGTTCTTGGATGCAAAGGCTGTGGACGCTGCAAGAGGCACTTCTTGCGTCGAACTTGTTCTTCCAATTCGCCAATGGGACGGCTCGCGTCGAAGATCTAGTAGAACAATCCAAGGCCGTCGACCGAGTATATTTCGAACAGTCCAAAGGCAAAATTATGGATCTGCTCAGCCAAAGAAGCGATCGGAGTAGCGTTCTCTGGTTGTGGCTTCGAAATAATAACTTTGGCTTCAAGCCAGGAGTGGACGACCCTTGGACGGGACGCGGAAGGTGGCTGCCTAAGGAACGTGACGCCGTGACATACGAGACCAGAGGGGTTTTCGATGCCCTCCGTTTCGCTCATTCATATGATACGCACACACTGTTGAAGAAATGGCACGTCCACGAGGCCATGTCACAATTAAGCGAATCCCTTCAATGGCGGAGGACGACCAGACCCGAGGATGAAGCCATTGTGCTGGCCAACATGCTTGGTCTGCCGCTGACCGATCTGATAGACAGTAGGTTTGACCTGACGATGAAGCATATCTTCCAGAGTATGAGGTTCGCGCCGCTTGACCTGCTGTTCATCCCACGAAAGCATTATACAGAACAGGGATGCAGCTGGATGCCCATATCGCTGATCAACGGACAGTATAGAACCTTGCTGGGAAGGAGACAAGGGAGCGTAACGGAACAGGGTCTGCATGTGATTTTGCCAGGTCTGCTACTGGCGGAATATGTCCAATTCACAGTCGATTCGACTCACGAAATTGAAGTGGCCGGTTCGATGAACAAGGTTTGCGCAATTCCTTCAGACGTCCTATCTCAGAACCAAGAACCTGGCAGCACCCCTTGCCCGATAATCGCCATTACTGGAAACGCCGTTATTTTGCAAAAGCAGCTGGGCAAGCACACGCCGACCCGTGGAGCCCTCGTGTCTACCACAAACAAAAGCTCGAAAGAAGTCAGTGTACGGTGGGTTGGGGTGGTCCGAATCGACCCTGTTCCGATCAGCCACGAGCCTTCTCCGTCGTCGTCGGATGAGAGAGGTGGACGAATAGGCGTATCTCGGTTCATGACGGCTCAAAAGTGGTGCATTGGCTGATGAGAACAAGGTCACGCCTTCATAACTTTTATCGTGCGGTGACTGCCAGACAGATCGTCGAGGGGCGAATGGAGTTTGTCGAGCGCCCAGTCGGGGCGGTCGCGAAATAGGTGATGTGAAGCAAGAACAGATGAGATATGACTCCTCCTTTCCTTGGATGTTACCACTGAGACTTCTATTGTAGCACTACCGAGGCAGATCCCGCCATGAGCATGCGAATGCGCCTTGCGAGAACAAGAAGATCTTTTTTCCTTCTCTTTTCCCCCAACACTCGCTGTGCTCTAGGCTCCAACGTCTCAAAATATTTTGGATTTGTAGATCCCTCCGTGTCCAACAAAACTCTGACTGCGCTGACATGTAGGTGTACAATAGAACCCGTCATGTTTGCTTCCTTACTACTTTCCTAAGCCTTGCCCGCAAGATGACTGACCAAATTGCCGCTAACGAAAACAGAGGGCACTTCTTGCGTCGCCTCCTTGAATTTGTGCTAGGAAACCCTCGTCGGCAACCACACCAGGACCCCGGTCCATCACGAAAGCAAGACCATCATCAGCAAGAGGGGGATCCTGGTCAACAACAGGAAGACCCTCCTCGTACGCTCTTCGACCTCCCCGACGACGTTGTCCTCACCATCGCCAGGTTTTTAGACCCAGCATCCCGGATCCTCCTAAGCCTCTCATGCCATCGATTTCGTACTGCTCTTCTCGACTCGTATCTCGATCTAACGCTCGGCGACAGGGCCACCAACGTCCACTTTCTGCACCTTCTGGAGCGCGACCACCCGGAATACCTGACATGCCGTGTCTGTGGCATTCTGTACCGCTGGCAGAAGAGAGTTTCCTGGAGATGCGAAGAGTGTCCGCGCGACGTCATACACAGCCTAGCTACGGACGCGACGTGTGCTCATAGCATCGAAGGGGTCGTAGATAGAAACCGGCGATATGTTTCGGTGACCCGGGACGTTGTCGACTTGATTCTGCGGGCCCACGAGTACGGGCCACAGTACGGCCTGCCTGCGTCTTTCCTCTCCATGAGCGGCCAGGATAGAGACGGCGTTTCTCATACGCACGAGGCACGTGTGGTTGATGACCAACTGATACTCGCCACTCGGATCGAGGTAGAGGTAGAGATGATGGCCGAGGTGTCATGGGGACAGAAAGTGGTAGAGACGATGACGACGCGCCTCATGAACTCGAATTTCTGCTCCCATCTAAGGTACAAGACGTCATTGTCCACCTTCGCGCGGGATGCCGTTGTGAGCACCATGGCCGCCATCAATCCAAGGTCAGCGGAATCCAGCGTCTTCAAATGTCACTTCTGCGCGACCGACCATGAGGTCGGCTTGACCCGCGCCGACATGAAGAATTATCCGAAGGTCAGGCACAACCAAACTAGCAAGGCGGACATCGTGGTGCGCGTTTGGAGAAATTACGGCCGAAGGATCGGGAACACGCTGGAGAACGAGCAGATCTTCCATCGAAATCCCGCCCTGCGGATCGATGCAGACTCCGTTGCGCAGAGAGATGTGCAAGCGGTCTTTCAGTCAGGATTGGAGTCTGCCCCGTCCCTGGAAGAAGTCCTTGTCAAGTCCGAAGCTTGAGCGAACTTGAAGAGGACGATACCTGAGCAGCCAGTGGATGAAACAGCTGGCAGCTGAATGGCACGATGCTCCCCTGGTACGTTCCGACTCCAAACGAGCGGTGGCATGTGTTTTGAGGCTCAAGTTCACCTCAGCGTTGATGTAGCTGGATATTGCAGTCGTTCAGAGTGTGTTCCTGCAGTTCCAGCACATGATAAAACGCGTGTAGGCGCCAGACCCAACCGTAGGAGCGACCGTACCGAGGATCGCTAGCTTCGGCAGCTGAATGTGTGAATGTCAGTGTCTGGCTGGACAACAATGGCTCTGACTTGGAAGAGGAAGATGAAAGGGGACGGTTGGTTGAGAGGGAACAGGTACAGCGACTTACAGTATTGCGCTTGGTCTGAGGTCTTAGCGAGATTCTACAAGGTTGAATATCTCCTATCCAGAACTATGGTTCAAGCACTCGCGGGGAACGTACAGATCGAATGAATTCCGGACTGTATCTGATGCTTGGATATTTTCGTATTTGTTGTTTTCCATTTGAATCGTCAAAACACAGAATCTCTATTCCATGTTGACCTAATGCTCTGCTCTGCTCTGCTCTGCTCTATCGCTCCAGCTCTGCATGTGGCAGTTTCATTTCCCTCCACTTCAACACAATGTCCCGGAATTCATGCGGGCCATTCCTTCCTGGAATTGTTGGGCGTGTCTGTCTATTTGTTTTTACACAGCACCGGCCTTGCTCAACAGGCCACTGAGGATCTGGCCCTTCTTAGCCTGCAAATCGCTGTTGCCGCCAATATGTTGCTGCGAGATGAAGATGTTGGGCACGCTGCGCTGGCCCGTGATCTCCTCGAGGGCGTCTTGGATGGCGGCTCCGTCTTCTAAAACATGACACAAAAAAAAGGGTATTAGTCAAACTGTCATCACCCAAAAACAGAGCCAAAAAGAAAAGTACCGGACTCCAGTCCTTTCACGAGCGGCTAGACAGGGAACAGAACGTACCAACTTCATCCAACTCCATGAGGAAATACTTTGCATGCAACTCATTCAACAGCGTCTTGGACGCGCGACAGTAGGGGCAGTAGCTCTTCGAGAACACCACGACGGGGTTCTCGTCGATAATCTGCTGGGCTTTGGCTTTTGCGTTGACCATGGCGGCGGGGGAGGTTCTGGGCGGGAAAAACGTTCGCACGAAACTGCGGAATGGGGACAGGAGTGAGGACGCTATTGTGGCGGTTGTTTGTTTTGAAGAGGTGTGTGAGGGTTGTGATGGGAAGAGAAAAGAAGGATGGGTCGAATGAGAGGGTTCTGAGACGATATATGTACTATGTCTTGGAAGGAGGAGGGGTCGGTGGGTGGCCAGTGGCAGTGAGGCAGTTACGGGATCGGGCGAAGGAGCGTAACGAAGATCCTGCGCTTTCGCGGAGAATTACTGGACTGGATGGGATTGGGCGAGATTGATGGGAATGAGGAATCAGAAAATCGAGTTCTTTTTTGGCAGTGCCAGTGGCAGTGATGGGTGCTCAAAGTTGAGTTGACAAATTGTTAGGCGGCGCGAGGGATGACGGATGATGCAATCGACGAGACTAGATAGCAAAGAAGCAGCACCTGCAGACCTGCATTGGGAGCTTGAAACCCGCAGGACCGAAAAAAAGTGCCTCGGATCAGTCATCAATGACAGTTTGGAGAACGAGGCGCTAAACTACTTCTAGCGAGTCGCCGGGGGCCGCTTTTACAATGCTTGCGTGACACGGGCAGTGAGTGCGACGACTGTCTCCTCGCACTACATGTACATGCACCCTCAAGGTCATCACCACGGCTAACACAGGGACCGAAATTCCTATTCAACGTCACTTTAAACATGAACTCTCTGGGTAGTCCAGGGTTTGGCTCTGCTCTGTTCTGCTCGTTCGTATGGCGCTATAGCTTCCTCCTCTACAGCCTTCAAACTTCTTCCCTCCCAGCTTCTATCTCAAAACCTTCTCTCTTTCTGCTTCCGCTTCTGCTCCTGCTCTGCTCCGTTCCTATCTGTTCTGCTCTGTCAAACCCAACTTCTCTGTCTGTCTGTCTGTCTGTCTCTCTGTCTCTGCCTCTGCCCAAACTATCGAAAAACAACTTAACAAACCCCACTTTCTTTCAAGGTTGTGAGAACAAATCAGGCCTGCTTTTTTTCTCTCCTCATTTCCATGTCAAGATCTCGGTCTTGGTCTCTGCTTCACACCAGCCTCGCCCAACAGGTAAAAAAAAAAAAAAAGAAAGATCTCGTTGAAAACAGGCCGCAGCACACAAACCCCCAACGCACAGGAAAAAAAGGTGTATCACTTTCGCTAAAATTGCAATCAGAGAGGGAAAGAGGGAATTTCAAAGCAATATGCATGTAAACCGTTAGAAGGCCGACCCACAAATGAAAATAAAAACAACGACGGCAAACGCTTGGTGGTGTATGGATGGTGGACTGGAGGTAAATCGGTCGGTCGAAAGCATTCCTCTCCTGTTGAAAACCGCCTCACATAACCACGCAACACCCGCAACTCTTCTCCTTGACTTTCTCCTCGCTATCGTCGGGTTGCATACGTTGTACTTGCATCCTGGTGGGTGGTTGGGTCGGAACAGACGTAATGCTGCCCATCCGAGGACTTTGCACAGGGTTGGTGACCCTCGGCATCGTGCTATATCCTCCATTGGCACTTCCTCCCGTGTCAGGTCGAAGACTGCCTGTCCCAGAATTCCTCAAACTTCCTTGTGGTTTGAGAGGCCAGGCCCTTCCTCCATCATCTCCCTCCGCACCTTCTTTCTCGGGTATAGGCGCCGATGATGGAATAACGGGAGAGGGCATCTTGACTTGTCCATTACCCGTGTGAATGGCAAGCGGCGAGAAATTCCGGTCGTAAGTCCTGGGGACGGCACCCTCATCCTCCCATTGGGCTTGTTGTTGTCTTCGTGCATGTGTAGGTATAATCTGTTGGTCAGGCGGAAGCCTTGGGTCAGGCTTGTACATAGTCGCAAGCCAAGGGGGGTCGCCTTCTGGTCGATTGACTGCAGTTCGAGGTCGATCCAGTTCTCCAGACCTTGTTCCAGGCCTCTGTTGAGTTGTTGCAGGTGTGGGAGCAGGTTTGGTGTTTGTTGATGGCTTTCGCGTAGTATTAGATGATGTCTTTCGCCCGGACGATGTATTCGGAGGTGATTCTTGGGCCGTCTTAGGTCGAGATTTCGTGGGAGACGCTGATTTGGGCGTCAATAGCTTGGATGCCGTGGGCGTGGTTACCAACGTGGAGTCCCCTTCATCCTGCAAAGGCTGACTTCCTGTGCTTCCTCTGCGCATCCTCGTCTTGAGAACCGGTATACCATCTTCTGGCGTCATACTATTGCTAATAGTACGTTTCCTCACGAGGGGCGTATGTCGTTCAATGCTCTCCTGTGGTATGGGTAAAGGACTCGAAGTCAACACTGGGATCTTTGAACCCGATTTTCTGAGTACTGGGTTGGAGTAAATCGGCGACGGTGTACTTTCCGCGATCTCTTCAGGTGTGCGGAAGTCCCAGTTGGATCGTTCATCCTCTTCTGCCTCTTCCACGGCTTCAGCGAGGCGTGGTCGCACCGATTCTTCCACATCGGGTCGCCGTTGATCGGATGGATTGCGGTCCTCGCTGCGTCGACCACGGCTGGTGTCTCTCGGCCCAGGCTTGCTCGTATTTCTCCTCGCCTTTGCAAGGTTGATGCCCGCAGCTTGTAACTCTTCGCTCTCTATTTTCGCCAATTTGTCCCTGTGAATCCAGCCGTCTGGGTCATCCTCGGAAGGCTTGTACATGTTCTCAGGGATATCACTATCGGGTTGGTGTTGGCTGACATTGCCACTGCTTGGGTTGCTTTTGTACAGGTCGAGCAAGCTGTCGGGCTCACTACCACTTCGTATTAGATTGCCTTCTCGTTGTCCTAGCTCTTCCACCCGATTATGGGGGGCCAGTCGTCCATTGACGCTGCCACTGTCTTTGCGATTAGGAGCCAGGGTGGATAGAGGGGAACGCGTCGATCCGGCAGAATTCTGGCGGGCACCATTCGGGCGGTTCTTGTTCGCAGAGTTGTTCTATACAGTCATGTATGTTAGTGTCTTCTGACGTTTGACGCGGACCGTGTAACCTGTGATGGCGTGGACCACTGACCTCTTGGCTCGTCGAAGCCACTTCCTCGTATGGCGCCCGCGCGCCATTCATTACCATAGTCGTCGATCCTGGAGAAATCACACTCGCCATGTCCAGGTTTCAACCGCGTTCGTGAGCACAAATATGGGCTCTAGTCAAATCAAGCTGAATGCGCCATGCGGGTCGATCCAGACCCAAATGGCCTTTTTTCCCGACCTCTTACAATGCGTTCTTTGCCCCGGGAAACCCGTGACAAGCGCAAAGTCAATGTAACTCGGAGAATAAAAGTCTCGATCGGTCAAACGCCAGACCAAGTGGACTCAGTTCGCAGGCTCGCAGGCTCGCAGGAGGCACTATCGTCGTATCGAGCTGTTTGCAGTGTGGCGGTCTGCAGGGGGAAAACCGGCGCGCGATCGCTGACCAAGAATGCTAGGAAAGGTGACGCAGTCGTGTGGGAGATGAGATACTGCAGTATCATAGAGAAGAGAACAATGCCTGTTTAGAAAGAAGAAATGAAGAGCACTGACAAGACTTGCAAGGAATAATGCGATGTGAGGGCAAAAAGGTGCAGGTTGCTTGGTGTCTGGTTTGACCATCGGGGGCGTTCTCGCTTAATTCGACCTTTGATCTACCTTCAAACCAACTCCCATGTCAACAAACCGTGCCCAATTACCCGTATAGTTTACAATTGTAGGGAGGCACGAAGCGAGCCACCACCATTTCCATGCAACACCAATACAATTGAATTCAATATATTCAATTCGTTATTCATCAATTCCCTCTGGGGAAGATTTGTTTATAAAGCTGTACAATTGGCCCCTTGCGGCCCTGAACCTGAGCAAGATTTCTTCCATGTTAGACTGTCAATGTGTCCTGTCGACCCGGGACTTGTTGCCCTCTGAATCCTGTTGCAGATGCATATTAGACGACTTCCCTTCGTCACATCCCATCCCTACCCTGAGTCCGTACCCGTGCTGCTGCTCGAGCTATGTAGACCCTTCCGATCGTCTCCGGTCGTCCCAAAAGATTGTATACAAGCGCACGAAAACCAGTCCTAAGGTCGAGCGCGAAAGTAGGTCCCCGATATAGAAATCCACGTTGGAGAAACGAGTGACTCGTCGTCATCAGAGCGAATGACATACCGAACATCGCAACGCCAGGCGCCCAGCATTCAACGACGGCTTAGTAAGCATTCACGGAGGGTCGTCGAGTTGTCATTCGAGGTGCCGCTGCATCGCGGAATCGCGATCCACCATCGGGCTCACGAAGTTCGTAGCGTGAGTATTGTGGTTCACCTCGGGAAGCGATGTGGACTTTGTCTCCAGGAACTGGCCGAGCGTACCGCGACGGCTCTCGTTCATCGGGAGATACTTCGCCGTAGAGTTTCTCTCGAGCACTGTTGTTACGTGAGATCGGGGGCGTATCGCGTGGAGAGCGCGGTGACGGTTTCTCGTTATATCGACCTGAGTCATTTCTGCGTGGCATTGGGGGAGAAGATACGAAATCTTGCATCAAGTTGGCACCATGTGAAGATTTCTTGGTGTCGACCTTTGGACGATCCGGTTTCTCCTTGCGCCTGTCGGATTCGCGAGTGGGTTCCACAATAACGGGCTCAGGGCTGTGGTGATATCTTCGACTCCGGTCACCGTAGACATCGTAGTCTCTAACCCTTGGAGCACGTCGTTGATCATCGCCCTCTGGATCGGGGTCAACGATTTGATACTTGGTCGATGTTGTTGGTGGATACCGTGGCTTGTTGGTTCTGGGTGGGCTTTCCTCTCTCATCTCGGGAGTGTGGGGGCTGGAGCTGCTACCATAGCCTGAGTCGTGCATGTGAGTCTCACCGTGCTTCAAATTGGATCCTTTTGAAGGGGCCGAGTCTTTTCTCGTCGACGATGGTGAGGATTTTGGCGCCGGTGTCGTCTGGGACCGGTGTAAGCCAGGCGGTGCACGACGGCTCTCACCGCCATCTCTCTCTCGGTCCCTATCCCGTTCACGGTCACGATCTCTTTCTCGTTCGCGTTCCCTTTCCCTATCCCGGGTTGAGGGTCTCGGAGGAATTCGTTCTTCAACGTGAGGACGAAGATTGGACGGAGACGAGGTTGATTTGGAAAATGAGGGAGGGAAATGATCCTCGGCACCTGGTCGTCGACCTTTCGATGACTCAGGTCTCTTCTCACTGTCAGAGCCGCTCCTACGACCACTTCCTCTTGAGTCCGCTCCAAACCAGTAGTGATAGTCCGAGCCGCTTCGCTCCAGGTTGGGACGGTTCGTTGCTTTCGCCATGTATGCCTTGCTATCTTCATGATATTTCTCCCACTTCTCGACGAAATCCTCGGGTATCTCGCGGGATCTCTCGGTCCGGGGTGATGATCGTGAAGGTTCGGCAGGGCGATCGAAATGCGAGGCGGCTTTCGATCGAGTCGATTTGGAAGGACGGATCTCGTATTCGGAATCACTGTCGGCGTAATCTGGTCGCCTCGTTTCTGTCTTCTGGGTTCTTGCACTTTTCTTCTCTCTATCAGATCTCTTCTCGTCAGCTTTGCTGCTTCTGCTCTTCTCGGCTGCAGCCTTGAGTTTTGTCGCAGCCGCTGCAGCAGTAAAAATGCTTGCTGCTGAAGGCGCCTTCTTGGATTTCTCCGAAGTCTTGGGCGGAGCAGCTCGCCTCTCATAGTCGGCAGCGTGCTTTCGAGAAGAACTGGCTCGGGGTTGTTCGTCGTAAGGATCCCTATACTCGTAAGGGTCGCGAGGCTGGCGAACTTCTTCAAAGTAGTTGCCTTGTTCGTTGTACTCTCGAGCTGGAGCCGAGGTCGGCGGCGGAGCAGGTCTCATAGGGTATGTTCGGGATTGTGAGGTGGTTGGAGGTGGCGGACCTCTCATCATGGCCTCTTTCCGCAACTCAGCCAATCGAACCTGGTCATCGTAACGTTGCCTTTTTTGAGGGTCACTGAGTATTTCATAGGCTTGTTGGATCTTTTGGAATTCATCTTTGCCCTTTTCTCGTTGAGCTTCGTCCTTTATTCGATCCGGGTGATGCTTTAAGGCAAGTTTTCGGTGGGCGGATTTAACTGCTGTAATGTCACAATCCTTGGAAAGTCCCAGAGCATCATAGGGATCCGGAGGTAAAGGCGACGAAGCCATGGCAGTGGGTTATGCAAAAAGAGGGAGGTTGAAGAATTGAAGTAGAGTGGGTGGTAGATTGGGTGTGTTGTTTTTGTACAGGGCGGTCAACAAGAGGTCGTGGCGTTAAGCATTATGGTCGCGGTCGGAGGTCGGTGTGTTGTTCAATTGAGGTGAGGTGGTTGGTGAAGAGGACAGAAGAAATAATGAATGCAAAGAGAATAATTACAAGAATAATAACAATAACAAAGGTCCAAGGCGTTGGTGTTGTGGAATCAAGCAGGTGGTGAAGACAAATCAGTCCCAAAATCGAAAGTCGAGGTATTTGGCGGATAGTAGCGTTAAAAGCCTCTGACGTGTGGTGAAGGGACACAAAGGTGACAAGGAAGGGAGCGAGATGTGGTGCGTTGCGGTGCTCACAGACCACCGAACACGCTGTCTGTGTTTCTTCTGGCCTCTCTGGGTGCCGGCTGCGTTGGACTTCGGCCGTCTTCTGGCGGGCTTCGTGGCACGCCGGCGTCCCTAACCGATCGAACGATGGATTCCAGTCCTTTCCGACCCGCTAGCCAGATTATGTAAAGGAGGCCGTGCTCGATGCGGCAATTTACACACTGGCACAGGCACTGCGCCTTCTGACCGAGTGTCAAGAAGGGAAGTTGATGAGGGATGGTTTGGAGTAGAAGAAAAGGAATGGATGAGAAGGAGAAGATCAAGGTTGAGCTACGGGAAAATCCAATCCATCACCTGAAGGCTGCTTGGAGGCAAATAAAGAAACTGCCACCGGGGAGTGAAGGAGGGTTGCGACGAGTGCTACTGGTGCTATTGGTACTACTGGGTGCGACTGGCATTGATTGTATGGTGGCCTCTTTGGCTCTCCATCGCCGTGCATCTTCCAATGCCACAAAGCCATTTCTTCTGAGGTGAGAGAGACGAGGAAAACTCAAAACCCGTTAACTGGCAGTGCTCAATACTACGGAGGGCGGGAAGAAAAGTGGAGCTGTAAGAAAAGAGGCGCTGTCGGCTGTCGTCACTTGCTACAGGCCAATGTTCTGGTTAAGCGATGCCCCAGCTTCCAGCTCATTCCCTGCTTGGCCCTGATTTTGGGGGGGTTGCCCTTGTGCCCAGGGTGGCCCATTTGCCTCAGAACCCAACGCCTTGTTGATCTTGTCAGGCACCACAGCCCTTGGAACATCCCCCGTGGCCCCCCTGGCACGTACTCGTACATGCTGTCGACGCCTGCACGCCTGTTCCTGCGTACCTTGCGAAAATCTCTGCCTTCCATCCTAGCTTTGCCACCCATTGTCCTGACGATCAAACTCTGGGGAAAGGACGTTTGAAAGGTGGCAGTGGCACCATCGGATGAATGGTCAAACAACAATAGCAATGACAGGTAAACGGCTGACTGGATCTGAACCATGACCATGACATCGTTCATTCCGTGACTTGGCAGCTTGTCGTCCTACAGTAAAGATAGAATGCCCACCGATCTGTGACATCCAGCTGACTCGAAGCTTCTTTTCGGGCTGCCACAGTCTATGTCTATCGGACATTTTGTGCTGACTGATTCGCAGGTATTCGCACTCCCTACTTCAGACCGATTGTCTTCTCCTCCCTATCGCGATCCAAGTGGGTTCTCATTCGACGTTCCCACGCTCTGGAATCGCTCACCTGCATCAATGTGTCACGCTTCACCTCGATCCAGGTCTCGTGCTGTGACCTCCCCACGAAGCTCCAACCAAAAGCTTGTGACCTTGTCCTTACTCGCCCACGTTGTGCCACCAGTCGATTCTCTGGTGAGAAAGCTGCATAAATCCTCACTCCACATGCAAACCGCGTTCGGCTCACATTGGACGAGTCCTCCCTTTTTGCCCACCTTGCCTATCTCTATACAATCTAGCTTAGGGGGCGCAGCTCAACTTTGGATCTTACACGTCAATTCTCCATTGCATGACCAAGCCGTCAGAACTGATCAAGAAGCTCTCAGGAGATCTTGCAGATGATGGTGATACTTACCATCATTTTCGGCGATTCCTCTCAGATCTTAAGCGCCAACGAAAGGCAGCCACCATTTATCCTCCTGAAATCCACTCCACAGTCAGCCAACCGAGCGGACCTTCAAGCGGACCGCACCCCAGACCCGTGCGAGCCCGTAAGGTAGAGGGCCAGGGAGGGCCCAGAGGGCCGAAAAAGAGAGGGAGGCCACGGACACTCACCCGCGCTCGGACTGCTACAATTCTCCCATTGGCGGGACGTGCCCCAATATTCTACACAGCAAACCAGAACAACCGAAATGCTCAGAAAGCAGGGAAATTCGCCATGCAAGAATGTTTTGAACAACGAGTCAACAGCGAGTTGTCTTTGGCCATGGTAAGGCTCATGTCGCAGCAATCTTCGATCTTCCCCAGCCATGCATATTCGTATCCACCACCATCCACACCATGTCTCGCTCCCAACACGGTATACCCTAGCACATGTGCTGATGACACACTGAGAGAACTGGTGACTGTATAACAGAACACCCGTGTTGGAAAGGTCCGAACGTGCCACCAGCGTGTCGGCTACCAATGAGAAGCTCCAGCCCGCCGTCATTGCCGCCCATTGATTCCCTGTGCCTGTCACCCACACCTAACATGTATTCCTGTCCTTTGTGCCAAGTAAGGTGCAGACGAACGTCGATGCATCCATGAAGAGTTTTCTGCTCCAATGCTCGTTATCAAAAGCAACGTATGGGTGTACAAACCATGTGAACATTGCACTTTTGTCACATTGACTTTGCGGTCCCGCTCACTCAATACAGACTGGAGCCAATATTGGGCAGAATCTTTGGGTGGAGAGATGGGATTTGCTGGATTGCTATTCTCGAAGCGACCACTAGGCTGTGATTCATGCACCACTGTGATACAGCTTGACCTCACGCTGCATGGGCCAAAGATACGAGTGTGCTTGGTGCAACGGCTGTTGGGCTGGATGTTTTCAGCCTCATGGCTACACAATCAGAACCTTCTCGGCCTGAATGCGGGCAACTTGACGGTGAGTCGGTCGTGACACGACAGATTTCCAAATATTCCCATTGATACCCAAAATGAGGTTGTGGGGATCCAGTCCACAACAGTTTAGAGCCTGAGGGGTTGGGCAATTAACGCTGCAACTGGTATTATACGCCGCTCGTGATTGTGGCTCAGAGGACTCGACGTGTTCAAGGTGAAGGCATCAGGTGGGCGCTTCCTGTCTACTCTCCGTAGCCCCCAATTCGTCGCTTCAAACTCTCATGGGTAGATGGTAGGGTGAATGCTATTCCCTTTCATCACAGGTGGCCGCCTTGTACAATTCCCATGTACTGCTTTTTGCCTCATAGGCATTTCGGGCCCCTCCCGCGCACTGGAAACGTGCCCATGACTGAGGCGCTTCGGAGCCGCGTTTGTTTCAACGTTCTTTTTCTTTTTTTGATTTTTCTGGCCCTCAGTACTTTTGATCACGGGTGTGATACGCGGAGAACAAAGATACGCAGCCACCACTCGAGAAAAATCGCGAGGCAGTGGTAGGGTGACAGGTTGCAAGGGCGCAACACACCCAGGAGTGGCAAACGCGTGGAAAATTCCGACCTGTACGCGCCTGCAGCTCTTTCACTGCTACTGCACGCGCTCCTACTGCAACTGGCAGAACCGGGGAAATACGAGGTTTAGAATGCCTGAAACTCACGCACTTGAAACTCTGAATCAAGTGTCTTTGTTTTCCTACTGCGTCGATGATCGTCATAGCATCTCAACGACTTGAGTGTGGAGGATCTACTTTCTGGAAAGCAGAGGGAATCCTGCGCTTCTTGATGATTCGTTTCGTTTTGAGGAGCGGTCCTTTCGCCATTTGGCGTGCCAAATGGTCTTTGCGGAGAAGAACGAACCAAAAATCCCCCTCTGGAAAACCGTCCACTACCAAGTCGTCGACCCAAGACCCGAGTTTCTTCTGTTCAGTGATCGACGCTTTCCTTTTGCCAATACCAAAAATCCCTCCCCATCATCTCACTGGCGAAATCATGCATGAATGATGCAGAATTTCTCGTCCTACCCCCCCATCGAAAGATGGTCTTTCCCAGTTTCTGCATCTGTAAAAAAACCATCTCTTCGCTGTGGAATGGGGAAAATCGCCCGACCGGGCACCGAATCACAGCTGTAGCGTCTTTTCTCTATGGGACATCATGGACAATGGCTATGATGGGCGTCCTCGATGACTCTCCTCTCTCCTCCGAGAGAGTCCGAGAAGAATACGAACGATCGGGGGACAGGCAGTTCATGTCTTGCCCAAACTTGCCCGTTTTCGCCACCGTTTTTTCCGGACATACCATTCTCGAATGTGGTAGTTGAAGAATCAGGCCATGAGTGGATGATGCACGTGCCAGGCAACAACTTCAAACCCTCAACTGCCTACCTAGGATGGTAGACACTGAACTGCCAGTGACTGAATGCTGCACAGCCATCGCTTGCTTTGCTCGATCGCCTGCCTGCCTGATTACAGCCTTGGTGGCCTGTGCCGTATATCCATTTCCATTCCATTCCGCCTCTCGCCGGGTGTCCTTTTCCCTTGCCATCGTTGTACATGATGTGCCACTTTGCTGGGCAAACTTCGTTATCCATTCAATCGCAACATCTCGTATCTCGCCAGCACTAGTAACTTAAAACGCGTAGTACCCTACGCTCCCCGCCCCGCCGTCTACGCAAGTCTAGACTGTGTAGATAGATAGCCCGCGCCCCGCGCCCGCACAGCCTCATGTTCCACACTGGGAAAAAACAAGAATGTCGGTTTCGGAACCCATCAAACGAAAATGCCAGATATTCATTCATCTCCCCAATCCAGTGCTATCTTGCGGAGCAAAGCCTCCCCTTACAATCCTCACTTCCCTCCATTCGAGCTGCGTGCATGCAGGACGAGTAAGTTCTCATTCCACAGGTCCTAGGCGCACGCCAGCAAAAGGCCGCGGAGTAGCGCGGCACGGCATAGGCAACAGCGCTCCCCTCGTCCTCCCCTGAGCTCGCCGCCCGCGATGATTCGTCCTCGCTTGACGTCCTGCTGCCTGGCCCGAGGTGGCTCTGATGCCTGGGTTGAGCGAGAAAAGCTGCAAGCTGAAGCTGAGACTCGAACATAACATGCACTGGAGCTTGAACCGTTTGCAGTAGCTGGGGACGAAGGGAGATGCCCCGGTTGGATGGATGGATGGATGCCTGGCGCTGGCGCTGTGGATGAATGCTGCAAAGCTGCAAGGTAAGAGCTGCGAGGTTGAGAGGTTGGGAGCTTTGCTTTGCTACCATATGCAGATGATGCAGATGCAGATGCAAGGATTTTTCGCAAGGCACTAACCACTGGCAGCACGATGGGCATGGATCAAACGATAGGGGGAAGGCGGCTCTGATATTGCCACAGCAGGCTTTGAGATGTCTGGTTGCTTGCATGCATGCAGAATGGAGCAGGATGCGGTAAGGCGACAGCTTCGACGACGCGTCGTTGCCAAAGAATCTCGATGATTGCAGGAGAGTACTCGAGTTTGTATGAGCGGATCGAAGAATGAAATCGTTCAAGTTTGAAACTAGTTCATTCAGCCGCCTGTCTATAGAATCGCGTTCATTATTATCGTCGTCATGTCAAGAAGCGGCGCCTCCAGCCAGATTCTGTCTTGCGACCGTAGCCGTATCCCAACTCCTTTTGCAGACACCTATGCGTCCGAGAATACTCAAAGATCAAGCCCAACAACTTCCAAATTCCTTATGCCATTTCGAGAACCCAAGGCTGAAGTGTCTGCCATATTCCCTTTGCGCTCGTTGCGAATGTTCCTGCTGTGCTCATAGTGTATGCTCAATAGTCCAACACTCGTTCATTTTCAACCTCGCCCGTGAACTCTCTCACGCACGTGCTCCTACCATTGAGGCCTATATGTGTCTCTCTCCGACGTCGTCTTTGTTTCCGCCATAGTGAAACTTCGCTTCAAAAAAACGCCGAACCGGTCAATTGGATGCTAGAAACTAGGATGATATAAATTTAAGTAGTCTTAGTAAATTCGTTTCAATTGCCGTACACGAATAGGGGTACCTGCGCACACCCCAAGCACAGAGCTTTAATCGATTATGATTCCAGTCGTTTGGCCTGTACACTCCAGATATTTGGCTGGGGCGCATCTTGGGCAGAATGGGTTTTCAGGATACCCCACGTATGGGATCACTTCTTCTTTTTGTTGGTAGACCGCCAATACCGCCAATCGAGCGGCCCAGTTCCCATGGGCTCTCACGACCCCAATATTTTCAGGTCGATCCAATACCTCTTCCCAGGAATCTATCGAAGTCAGACTCGCGTCACCATCTCCTAATCCTTCACATGTACAGGTAGAATCCCATGCCCGGACAAAATCTCCCCTTCCCAAGGCCAAGATATCTAGATCTGCAACCCACTTTCCTCGATCGTGAACAGACACAACACACTCGACGAGGAAAATCCTATCATCAATCGTTCCTCGATCATCGTGGTTGAATGGCCTCCTCCAATTCGTGAAGGATAAATGCAAAGACGTTCCTTCGAAGTTGTTTTCTTTCTTGCCATCGTACGGGAGGTGTGGGACAATCTGTAAGTCATGACCCAGGGGCCGCACTTTCAAGGTTGAATCTGGGAGAAACATCATAGATATGCCTGGCATACCAATGTTGCCACTTAGTCTGCGTATTTGAAAGCGCATCTCATAATTTAAAGGATCGGACAACAAATCTGCTGCGACGAAAATCGAATTCCCAAACGCAACAGCAATGACGCCTTCGCAGTCAACAGGCTGTAGGAGCTGCCCAGACTCGAAGGTCACAATGCAAGCAAACGATACAGGGAGTAACACATCTCTAGCATCGTGAAGGTAGAGGTCTCTCACACCGTCCTGAGTTCGCGCTCGCGGTGACAAATTCCCACTGATAATTTCCACCCTCTCGACTTCATAAATCCACGGTACTTTGCTAAGGTCAATGTCAACGATCTTCAAGGGTATGCGAAAGTCAGGGAATGATTCGAATGTCCTTTGCGCAATGGCGAGTGCTTTCAAGGCCATAAAGTGAGGTCTGCCCAGCTTGCGCTTGCCCATCGAAGAAAAGACAGCGGAGGAGTCACTGAACATGTGCCCACTGTCCACGTAGCCGTTGAGATATTCTGCGACTGCTTGAAGGTTTACTTTTCCTTTGTCAAGCACTTCGATGGCTTCTTCGATGCTGACCTGCGATTCCCAGACGCGATCGTTAGCTTTTTGAATTTCACTTGCCCGGGGACTACTGTTGATAATGTCCAATTGCTGAGTCTCCGCACGGACAAACAACGCCAGGCTTCCGGGATCGCCATGATGGTAGACGAATAATGCCTCCTGACAATTGTGTGTCTTGGGAAAGCAAGTAAAAGCGCACGAGCATTGAGCGCCTCCACCGCTGAATGAGGGACAACTCTCTAATTGAGAAGTTAATTCTGCATCAGAGTGTCCACAAAGCATCTGCGGTAGGTTACGCCAGATAAACTGCGTATCTTTTCCGATACCTCCCTTTTGAATGTGCAATAGTGGATCCCATCGAACAATGTCGCCCGAGTTAATCCAAATACAGCTTTCACCGTGTGCAAACATAGATCTCTCATTGAAAAATGTGAAGTAATTCTGGAACTGGCAAGCTCGTAGTTCTGTTGGGTGGCAGTGTTTGTAGCACCTCCTCTGCAGAATCACACATCTGCATGCTGTGTCGGCTTCACAAGCAGAAGCGTGGCACACGCATGTCGCCATGGACGCATCCTCTTCTGTCTGAAGGCAAAACCACCGCTGATGTGTATCTTCCCATTTGAGGGTCCCATCGAGCAAACGCTTCTGAGATCTTTTGCGATGCGGGATTGCCGTGATATATTCATCGTGAAAGGGAAGGCTCCTAGTTTCACGATATCGGATGATATAACGTGCTGCTGGGATGTCCATAGCTTTTGCCACAGACCTAAGGTACATAATTTGACCCTCAAGTCCAGCAGGGGACGATATCATTGCCACAATAAAACGGTCTCGAAGCCCGAAGAAGTAATCGGGCGGATTGTGGCTGAAGCCGAGGAAATTCATCGCCCTTCGCCGACCCCAGGTAACAAGCTGAGAGCTATGTGCGTGATTTTCGTGGCTGAAATCCAGGAATTTTTGGCCGGCTTTTACGAGTACTCCTAGCCAGCCAGAGTGTCTCGAAAAGTCAACGGTATGCGTCAACTCACCGAGAACAAGGCCCAATTTCACGAGCCACGTAGCAGTTGGGACCTCCTCAGCTTTTGATACTTTCCATGCCGAGAAAATACTCCCAAGGGCGATTACCAAGATCTCGTCAATGGAGACTCGATTTGTTTCGTCATTTGCGTTAACCCGACTCTCGCCCTCGTAAAAGCGGTATTGCGACAAAGTCAAGGACCAGTGCATTCCTGTGTCTTCATTTTCACCTGCTTCCTGCAGGCCGATAGTGATGATACCACCAGCTTGCACAAGACGATCGTGAAACTGCACCGACTTTGTGGAACTTCCTAGCACCATGAGATCCGGATAAATATGCCACGATGAAAGTGCGAGAAGTACGGATCCATCGGCCGCATCTTGTGGTCTTCCTTGTATTAAATTCTCCATTCCGAGGAGCGCATGACGCCACGTGTTCATTACCTTTTGATACGTGGACTGGCCTTCACAATCGTTGACATGGATGTTCTTCACAATAAGCATGAATTTTGTCTTTGCCACTTTCTTCGCCTCATCGGCGCTTTGGAGCCAAGACCGTGCACTCGCGTCCCATGTGCTGAGCTCCTCTCGTGTAATATCTTGCTGCGCGGCCATACAAGCAGAGAGGAACTGCGGCCCTTCGTCTAGTAATTGGTTGATCTCAGATTGGCGTTGATTTACCAATTCTGCCCATATCGACGTTGCCTTCTCTGCATCCCAAGCTCGTGCGAGCATACACGCTAGGAGGTACATCGAGAGGGGAGCATGCGCACCAGCATTGACCTGACCAGACGTAGCTGCAGCCCATAGAGATGCCCCGTCGATCCCAACAAAATCCGCAAAGGGGCCATGATTTTGAGATCCTTTCGGGTTGACTTCCGGATCGCTAGCTATCTCTGATGCTCGAGTTCCATAGGCTTTGAGTAAATTTGGAGTAGAGGGTACCAGAGTCTCAAAAAGGGCGGCAAGCTTGCGAGCAGTCTTGTGAATCTTTCCTTTTTCTGCATCGTCACGTCTTCGCAGAGACAGGCTATTGCCAATGGAGCGAAACTCCTTGGGAGCTTCGAATTTGCATAAGGTGAAGTCGAAGTTAAGATTAGCTAAGGCGAGAGTGTTTTCGTTATTGACGCTTAGTAAAGAATTCACGAGGCGTCCAAGCGATGACATTATTTGTGTATTCTGGGAAGAAATCGAATGGTATTTGGCAGTCGGTTCAGAGTGGCATTCGCTTGATGGCAGTTTCCTGTACAATGTTCATCTCATCACCTGGAGCGGATCGTAGAATAAGAGCTCTTCGCCGATAATGTAGAATATCAGTTTTGGGAGTGACAAAAGCTCTGGAGGGAGAAATAGCAGCCCGCGAAAACGCCTCGGGGGCAGTGCGATGTGCTGCATGGTCATCGCCAGGCCACAGAAAAGAACTGTGGACACACATTCATCAGGGAGTCCGACAGGTTTGCAGGGGCCATATCGAACGACTCTTTGTTTTTCTCCACCGAAGTGCGGCCTTCAACCCGCAGGAGTACGTAGTGCAGGAGGTCGATGTGTGCCGTTGCTCAAGAAGCCTCGATAATTGGAGCCAGCTCGGGCGTCCGTGCATTGCATCTCGTGTTCTGCAACGGTGTGCATACCAAGTGAGGCGTACCTTGCGCCTTGCTTGAAAGTGAGCCTTGCTCGAGACTGACGGCAAGTTCTCCCCGGAATGTATGCTTCTCGAGGATGTTGAAGGTAGTTGCTTATTGAAAGCGCACAACCCTGAAGAAATGGAGGAATGAAGTCTCAGAGATGGGAAAAACAAGTGCAAGTTTAATCCTCCTTTAGTGGCCCCACTTCTCACGTGCAAAGATTTTGTGTGCTGAAGTGTCTCGCTCATGATGAGTTTGGAAGCTTTTTTTCTTCGGCTGTTGATGTCCCATAGCTTGACAATGCACTCGATACTTGAGACTTGATTACATTGGGTACAACTGATTTTGTTGCTTAGACGTCATGTTTGAAGACTCTCGCCAGAATAAAGAGGAAAGAGCACTTGCTGTTAGATAACTGGGGGAAGTACGGTGGTGTACCACACATCAGGCAAGTGCGAATGAGGCTCACTTGAACTTTGATTTCATGCTATGAGGACTCAGTACTTGCAGCTCGAGATTTGTGATCGTAGGCAGAGCTCTATGCCTTTGCCCATTTCTGGCCGGGGCGATTGTCCCCTTTCAACTTTGGTCATGTCTACTTTCCTGGGCGCTACAATGCGTGAAGCTGAACTCGAAAAGGCTCCAAAACCGAGGGTTTCTCCTTCCATTGCCCCAGCGACGTCAAGAGATCGGAAGCAAGATGCGTTGTTGTTCGTCTTCCACTCTCTCAGCCTGTCGTATCCTCTGTCTTTCTAATTTGAACAGTCTTGAACCAGCTCCGCTCCCTGATCGATGGTACCGATACCGCCGTTTGAAACCCAAATCTTCTTCAGCTCACATCTTCTCTCAAGTTTACGCATTGCCGTCTGTTCAAGTGCCGGTGATCTTGGGCGGCTCTCCCTCAAAGTCACTCGCGAAGAGTCGAAAGCAACTGGCGCCGCCACTGCCACGTCCACTGGTAACGTTACTGGTCCGGCCACATTCATTGCGAAGCCAATCCCCATATGCCGTTTCCAAGATCTCCTGCGTGAAGATATGCATGTTGGAACCGTCCTCGACCGAAACGTAAATGAAGACCAAGGGCTCGGGCCATGTGATGTACGGCCAGGATTTGACCTGTTTCTCGAGTTTCTGCAGGCTGATGATACATGGAACGCCGCTGTCCTGTTGCTCTCCTCTCACTGCCATTTCAATGTGCTGAAGCTCTAAGCGCAGGAATCTTGACTTGGCTTTGGCTGAGAAGATTTCGATGAAGAGCGGTTTCTCCGACCGAAAAGATAATGGGGTCGGCGAGACTGTGGCTGTGACGGCTTGAGAGCCAGTGTCGTTCTTCTGTGAAACCGCGCCGCTGCCAAAGAATTCGATTTCTTCTTTCACTTCTTTCTCCTCTTCAACATCGATTGAGTCATCTGTCAAATCGATAATTTCTGCCGAGGTTCCTAGTTTGACGCGCTTTGCTGGACGACTCGAGTTTTTCATAGTTTCTTGGGTTTGTACGCTGGGTCTGGTAGTTTCTCCGACATCTACCAGATTCTCCTGGGATTCAGACCCTTCTCCCGAAGACAGTGAGTTCTCAATTTTGATCTTCTCAGGCGCGCTGTTGTCAATCAGTAATGCTGGAGAGTTGTCTGGTGGCTTTTCCGTGGCTGATGAGCCACCTGAGTCTTCCTGACTTCCATGATTCTGAATGCTCGGTCCGCTGGTCTTTTCTGCGTCCAATGGATTTTCCTGGGATCCCGAACCCCCTACCAAGTCCGTTGCCTGCTCAACCAGTGCACCTTCAGAGTCGCTAGTGTCTGTGGGAGCTGCATTCGATTTCTTCGAGGCCTTCTGCCTGGCTGCCGTCCTCCTGTGTTCGAGCCAGTCGACACATACCCCGGAGTTCATGCAATGGAAGATTGCATCGGGTCCAGTCTCGAAAAGAAATGTCGTTTCTTGACGCCCTTCACCATCCTTCAAGAACACTTCCGGGAATATCATCCTCAGCCGACGCTTCGCTTGGTCTACAGCTTCCCTCACTTCGTTGTTTCCAAAGTTGTAACATCCGTTCAACTTTTTGGCTTGCAGTGATTCCGTTTGCTGCTTCCAGATTGTGGTCGCTACGACCAGGATTTGGGTAAATTTATGGCTTGACACGCCACAGACCTTGAAGACACTCTTCAATCGTGGTGACAGTTTCGCTCTCTTTTCCCATCGATTGCACACGGCAAAAAGGCCTTCACGCGTACGTGAGCCCAACAGCTTTTCGTTTCTTTGTCTCGTTAGGACGGCAGGCCATTTAGCAGGAGCCATAGCAACAGTTCGGCCAGCACGAGGCAAAGAGCTCGAGATAATGATAAGGCTGCTTTTTCTGATAAATGATGTCGGAAAGAACCCACGAAAAAGGGGAAGGAGATATCAAAAGGATGTGGGCAGGTAGGTAGAGTAATAAGATGAGACAAGCTCAAGGAATAGTATTGATCAAGAAGATATAAACATGATCATGGGTAGGTGATGCGTTAAAGTCGAGAATTCACTGCAACGTGCGCACATGTCAAAGTCAGCGCAACGATCAGGCGAAGTAACTTGTAAGGCCAAAGAAAGAAGGAATGTAGACTCACCAAGGTCCAGAGTCTCGTCCAATTATACTGCCTAGTGAGATGAGAATCGAGATAGCAATCAATGCAGCTTCAAGTCATGATTACTTCACTTTGATCTCGAAAGGCAACAGAACCATGTCACACTGTAGTCGATTTAGCAACGCAACGCTATTCGAGCATACGAAAGGGGGGAACGACAAAGACAGGTCGAGTTTCGTGACATGTGCGACCTTTAAATGATGTATCGGACGTCTCTGCTAGCCATTGGTCTTCGTCGCGGATGTCGCATGCGGCGGGCAAACGAGTATTTGAATGATGTCGACGAGGTTGGCAGTACAAGGTCCTCGATGTCGACTTCCAGGCTCATGTCAGCAGAACAGGACGGGTTTTCCGTCATCTTTGGCATTTCTCAAGACCATTCATCCACGGATGATCTGTTCGAAATCCTTGACTCCCTTGCGGAAGCCGTGCTCGAATTCCCAGCCATAGGCACAAGCTCGATTGTCTGCCACGCCGCCTTCCCTCATTCGTTTGAGGATCCAGAGATCCAAGGCGCCGATGAAGTCTCCTCCCACAGCGGAATTAGGATCCATGGGCGCGCCATGTTGGCCGGGATTACCAGGCCCAGCAGAAGAAGGAAGATATCGATTAAGTCGTGCCGTAAAGAACTCACTGGCGTCTCTCCATCCCAGATCCCAGCCATCGGCGTATCGCCAGTGCTCGAATCTTTCTCCCGGTCTCGTGCCATTCCAGTATCCGGTATGCCCATCTACCGCAGCTGCAGAGAGTTGTGCTTTGTTTGCATCCGCTTGAGCTAGTCGATGTGATATCTCTTGGGCAGTCATTTTAAACATTTTAGGTGAGTCGATCTGACCATTGTCAGTGCCGGCTTTGAAGCCCCATTCCCAGCCAGGCATCCATTCCATCTTGAATGTCCAGAAAGCGGACCCAGATGCCTTGGTTTGCCAGGTATGGCTCTGTGAGAGGCCAAACTGCTTCATCAGTTCATCTTTCTGATCGCCGGGAGCTCTGCCCCAAGTCTGCGGCGCTAGGGCCAGGCTGTATTCGCCGATGTATACCGCCACCGCAGCTTGATGAGCATAGACGTCTCCGACGAGACTCCCATCAAGCTCGGGAAGTTCGTTCTTGACTTGTTCGATGATCTCATACGGTGAGCGGGACGTGTCCTTTTCGTCAAAGGTCCAATATTTGTGCGTATCAACCACAACGGGACATTTAAAGGGGAAGGCCGGGTTATTGTATGCGCGAGTGAAGTGTGCCGCCCGTTTCAAGTCCCACCCATCACTGATGTATACCGGCAACGAGACGTCGATGGCGGAGATGCGCTGAATGAGTTCATTGTACCATTCATACATTCCGGGCGGATCTATAATGGCTTCGTTGCAGACCTGGAGCCCAATGACACCAGTCAACTGTGGGTCTCGCACGGTTTCTTCGGCGATGAACAAAAGACATCGTGTTGCGAGATCGAGGAAGAAGCCGTTTCCCCAGAGCTCCGCTTTACTGGTGCTTGTCCCTGAGTGCGTCTCATGGTTCGCACCTCCCGGAACGCCATGCAGATCGATTAAGACGCCGATGCCGCGACTGAACAACCGTGAGACCAAGCGTTTGACAATAGGCCAGGCGTTGACGTAGACTTCAGACGGAGCCCCATGGAAGGCCGTATGGGCACAAAATCCTGGACCGAGGGTGAAGTATCCTATAGGTAGACGAATGGAGTTGCAGTGGGCAGTATCTGCAAGCCAGTCCAGGTCGGCATCGCTGACTGCATTATTCCAATGTGTCTCCCACTTCTGGCGGGTTCCGTCGAGACCGCGAGCCTTGAGTGACCTGAGCATTTGAATGGGTGAACAGACTGAGAGGATGTTTCGAACGATGGAGACTCACGCATTGATAGCGTCGAGCTCACTGCTCCCAGAGACTCCTTCATCATACATGCCACCGAAAAGCCATTGCTCAAGAATAAAGATGCTGCCCAAATTCGCGCCGTGTTGGTATCGATAGCGAAGGATGTCCCTATGGGTCGGCCGAACGTGTCTTACGGAAGCTGGAGCTGGCGGTATGTATGTCTGCTGCGAGGCTGGAAGTGTTGTCAGGTACTGTGAAGAACAGGTCATTGTAGAGATGAAAAATAGCTTGTGTCACGATTGGGATGTGTCGAGAGTTTACGTGTCTTCCTCTTGAGGCAGGGCGCTTGGGGACTACCACGTCCACAACCACAACAATGATAGAGTGCTTCGAAAGCAGAGTCGTCTCCAGAATTGTTTACCTTCTTGACACAAGTTCTCATGGTTGTCTCAAGCAAAAACGTAGGCACAGCGGGCAATAGGTCGTTTGGTTGATAGAGAGAAGAGGAAGAGAAGCACTCACGGCCGGGATCATCTTTTCCGCCAACAACCTCCTTGACCTCCTGGAAAGCTTTTCTGAAGGCTTGTCTCATGCTTGGAGTTCTGAAAGCGTGGTCTCGAGGCTTTGAATAGTTTCTTTCAAGGTATCAGAAATATGTAGGATCGTCGAGCAGCTGCTGCGACCCAGGATGGATTTAACTAAGCCCACACGCTCGGGCAGATTCTGCCGCCCGTGGAGGGGCCGAGGGGGGCCTAGAAGGGTGGAACGTCTACGTGGCTAGGCGCTCCTGGTGCTCCTCCTGAACCTCCGCCCAGAGCCTCAACAACCAACGATATAAAATGCCCAGGCGTGCTAGGCATGCTTCTTGCATCAGCCCAGCCGGAGGGACACCGTTAGTCAACTCGACGGGGACACCGTTCTTCAACTCGACAACTCATCAACAAATATGTCTACCAATACTCGCTGGCGGACATATCGTGTATTGGGGCCAAATCACTGTATCCAACGATGAGCTGACGAAAGCAGGGAGCTTTGGTCGTGGGTGAGTATTTCGTACACACCAGTCTCACCAGTCTCATCCTCGAACGGTTGGAAAGCAGATAGAATTTGAAGTGAGCGTTACGTGCGCAACAGTGAGTGAGTTCGAGGCTCTCTTTCATCTATCTTCATCGATAGCCGCACTAGTACTGTCGTATTCTCATTTCGAGTCGTCTCAAGCCTGTCTCTGCTGTGAGCCACACATGGTTTCAATCCCTTGCCCCAGTTATGCACATATTGGTTTTAATTCACGTCCGCAAACACATCAATCTTCCTGCCCCTCGGTCCTCTACTGGGTGTCTCAACTTCAATCACATCATCCTCGACCCTCTGAGCGTCCAAATTCGTCGTATAATTCAGCTTTGAGGGTCGTGCTGAAGAAAATATCCCACCAGTCCGCACTCTGAGTCGCTTCCACACTTGTAGGAACCCGGACTCACTTGTTACTGCCGGTTGCCCGGCTTCCATGATTGCTGTCGTGTCCGAAGCCGCCTGCGGCTCCATGGAATCTTTGGCATCGCAATTAACAGTCGACTTCTCGTCCTGATCGCCCTCTATTCGGGACCACTGGTTCGAGTATACTCCTGGCGACAAAGGAGAGTATTCAGGTCTTGGTGGCGTTCCCCTCAACTCCGATCTGTGAGAATCAACCTCATCTGGAGGACCGATAGGGCTGGTGAATGGAGATACTGGGGGTCGCGCAGGGGTTCCTCTCCTTCCTGGCTGGTTGCCAGCAGTTGGTGTCAAAGGTGAGTATGGTGGTCTCATGGCCTGTGCTAAAGGTGAGAGTATCTCTCGTCCAGGGTAGTTGTAGGGCCGCTTGAGCTTCCTACGTGTTGTCTTCTTTTGAGGAACAATGCTCAAGTCATCGCCCGCATCAGGCAACGGCACTACCACCACGATCTTGGCCTTCTTCGTCGGAATATTCTCTTTTCCGGCGTTATCCTCCATCGACGCCCGCTTCCGCTTGGTTCCTGACTTGACCACTGTCAAATCGATCTCGCCCTGTCGAAGCCAAAGGTCATGGCGACGCTTTTTGAGGTCTTCGACCCAGTCATCACAATCCATGGCCACAAAGTCATCAATGATGCCTTCCCACACGCTCTCCGCTGGTCGGGTGCGATTGACAAATATCACTCGTCCTTTGCCGTTTTTATGCGAGTGCACCGCCTTGGAAAATTCTCGTACAATTTTCTGCAGGCCAAATACCTTCAATGAAGTTCCCATGATGATCAAAATTTCGGGCTGACAACTGGCGTCAAATGGGATCAGTGGCGTAAGCAGGGTATTGGAGGGATGATCTTCCCCGTAGAGAACGATGTTCGGTCGAAGAGAGCCTACTGCTAGACCTCGTTTTCCACTGGCTTGTCTAACCTCGCTCTTTTCATGGCATGTGGGGCATTTCGGGGCCGCTCCTTCGAGATAGATGCTGGTTTCTTCTTCCGTCCATTCGTACTGGGTAGAGCACATGGTGCAGCGTAGTTTATCCAAGTCACCATGAAGTTGCACCACTTCGCATCCACCGTCGAAATCTGTACCCGCCGTCTGCACTGGGCGTGGTGCTTCGTAATGCTTCTTCATGAAGCGTCGTTTGCTCCCTTTCCCGCGCCGCAAGTCTGTCACGAGCTCCTCTCTTGCTTCAAGGCCATCGATATTCTGCGTGTAACACCGCATTAATCGCCCCCCATCACGAAGTACTCTGACAAACTTATGCACTGAGCTAGTGGCCCGCACTTCCTCTTGGATTTTCTGTCGCATGGATGCAATAAATTGATAAAATACAGTTGTAGATTCTGCGCTTTGGAATACTCGGGAATCAAACAAGTCTTGGCCTCGTAGTCTTGAGGATGGACTCAATGATGATCTCCGACTTGTACTCTGTGATGATGGGAGGTCTTCTTCGACATTCAAGCTGACAATTCGATTGTGAGTAGGTGTCGAAGGTTGTGAAGACGGAGGAGTGGGAAGAACGTGTTGGCTGGGGATCATGTTGTATAGTCCATCTTTAGACCGGAAGTCCTTTGCGCAGTCAGTTTCGTGTTGTCAGTGTCAGCTATAGAACGTACCGGGATGCCACAACTCGTGCTGATTCCGGCACCAGTCACCAGAATGATTTTATGTGACCCTGCCAGAGCATCCGCGATCTCCTGTAAAGGTCGCTCATCTTGAGCAGTCACCTCTCGCAGACCCATTTCGTGATTCGAGATCTGAGCGTGTATGTCGATTTCAATGTTTCGGGCCAGCATAGAAGAGAAGGCATGAAGGTTGGCGAAGTGCGAGATTGCGAAGCGTAAACTATGCTGGTGGAGTTTTGGTTCTGTGCTAGGACCGTACCGCGTCGACTTCGCGTTAAGAATACCGTGGTATTGACGCGTGGGAGGCTGGCGGGCTGGATCTTGACCGGTGAACGCGTCGATTGCGCTAGAGATGAATACGTCTTAGGTTTTCACAAAGGGTACATTATTCAACAGTAAGACAATAGGTTCAGGATGACATCCGTGAAGTGAAACGATGTGCAGCAGTAGAGCTTCACGTATTGATTGTATTGTTTACAGGCCGAGGTTGTGACTGCTCTGTTTGAGCAGAATCGAGCGGGAGATCGACCGCTAAATCTCTAGCTCCCGTTAATTCTCCGAGCGAATCATTCCCAGTCGGTCCTCTGCACTGGGATTGAGCCTCCTTCTTTTCGCCCGGGTCTCCCATTCAGCGACATAGTCGACTGTCCAACCCATACAGTCGTCGATCGACTTTCGCAATTGAGGAGGCCGAGGACCAATACCCTCGATCTCATCTTGCTCTTCCTTAATGTTTACCGGGCTGGGTTCTGCCCTGAGCAGTGACAATAGTCGTTCCTCTTCTCGTTGCTGAGCTTCGTGGTCCATCTTCTCGAGGTATTCTTCTTCTTGATCGTCAAGGGTTCGCAATCTCTCATCTCGTGATACTCGGACATTCTTGGGCGTCTCAGATTCGTAGTTATCCTCACTCGGTGATGCTTCATTCCCAGAATCGCCGCTACCTTGGGCTTCTGGGAGTTCGTCATCTTCCGATAGTTGAGCTGATTCTTCGTCGGTAGAACTGTCGTCAGAATCGCCTTCATGGCCCGTAGTTTCTGACGAGCTAGAAGAACCTTGATGGTCAGATACAAGAAGGACGTCAGCCTTTGGGCCTGCTGATACAGACCTGCTTCTCTCCGAGCGTGCTAGCGTCTCCTCCACTTCAGCGTATGAAATAAAAGTCCCGCCCACACCCTTTCGATGTGCATCGTCCAGGACTTGTAGCCTATTTCTTCTTGCGAATTGCATCCAGTACGAGTCAGCACTTTTATCGGCCCCTAGAATATCGAACGCAGCCACCACGTCTTCGAGCCTGATTATAGGTTTTGATGAAGCGGCTCGCCAGCGTGATTCAGCAATGAACATGCAAGACTTTACCAGTCGTCGGAGGAAGTCAACGACGAGGTCGTAAAATGTAGTTATACCCTCCAAAGTTAAAGCCGGACGCTGACCTTGATCAGCAATATTATGCCATGAATCAGGGTCGTCAGGACCTTGGCTCATGAAGAAGCGTTCACTGAGATCTAAGAATTCGTGCAGTCGAAACAACTCAAGTTCTTTATCGGCTTTGTCAGACATCGATGAAACCTCGACGTTACTGCTGCTCTCTTCTCGAGCCTCACTCTCGTCATTTTTGGCGTCGATCTCAAATGCTGCGTCATAATCGATCTGCCATACCTTGTTTGCCTGTTGTCCTGCCATAAAATCGTACCGGTCTTGAAAGGCTAATAACGCGTCAGCAGCTTTGTTAAGTACTGCTTCGCATTCGGGACTGATTTCGAAGGCAGATGGAATGTCAGCATGTGAAACATTCTTCGGTTGATTTTCGAAACGCTGGCGGTTGATTTCTATCTCGCGCACGTGGTCCAGGTAGGCTTTGACTTCGATCGCTGATTTCGATTCTATAAGAGTTGAGATGGTCGCTAAATCATGTCTCCCTCTTCGAGATAGAGCGTGATAAAGTTTTGCTTTTTCATTGGGTTGCCACAAGACTGCACCCAGTTGAGTGGACGGGAGGTCAGTGGCAACATAATCATCGTTGTCGGATTCAAACGTCCGATTGAAGATTTCGAGATATTCATCGCGATAATGTTTGCGGAGCCGAAGCCATTTTCTATGCTGGAATGAAGCCGAGATTGCGGTTTGAGGCTTTACTTCTGGACTTTCAAGGCTTTGTTGTCGGGTATCATGAACGTCGACGCCGTCAAGGCTGCTTTGTTCATCCAGGTCGTTGTCGATGTCCATGGTCACATTTGTCTTTTCGAGACATGGGCAGTCGGTTGACACGCGAATGAAATTCAGAAGTGTGTAATGCCATATCAATTCAGATTGAAGTCAAGGAGCAACATGGGTTCCTTGACTACGAAGGATGATTTTGTTAGGGTGAAGAGAAGCAGAAGCTGTGCACGCGGTTCAAGTTTTCGCGCTCTCGATAAAGCGGCGACACAGCGATTTCTCCTTTTCAGCGCCCCCAATTTCTTCCATCCCTTGTGTCCTTGTTATTGTTCTCTAATATAATGCCATCTTTCCGGTCATTGCTCCCCGTCTCTGACATGCTATCGCCTGCGCATTGGGATATCTCGCCCCTCTGATGCCGCGTGGGATACGTATCTTACCTGACAAAATCGTGGCCGTCCCATTTTCTTCTTTTCGATCTGCCGCCCACGGGGTACTCTGGCAACGATTCGGATATCATGTCGGACTCGTCGGCGCCCAGTTCTCCAGGAATTATACACGAATTCCCACGGGATCGCATTGAAGAGCACATTAACGGCAATGGTCGTTCAACGCGGCCACCTATGTATATCCCTCCACCATATCTCCCAGGAGGAAAACGAGCCCTTTCAGGAATCTCTGTGCGAGCCTTCCTGTTAGGAATTACGCTGGGAATTTCAATTGTCACGACGTTGCAGTTGATATATTTGGGAAACGGTCTATGGAGAGCTCCTTGTTTCGTGTCACTCCTGGCGCTATTCCACTACCTTGAGTTCGACATGACGGCACGATATAATCCTCTTGATGCCTCGATTTCATCCTTTCTTCTCTCATCTAATGGCATTGCCTATGCTGCTGCCCATACCTCGGCCATGTTGGAACTGCTACTCCGGTATTGGCTCTATTCGAATTACGCACCCAATTGGCTGAGCCTGCCTTTTCAGATTCCAAGAATCCTTCCCGTGATCCCTCCGCCCATCACTCTGGGGCTGGGACTGACCTTGGTCGTCGTGGGCCAGCTCATGCGAAGTGAGGCCATGAGGACCGCAAAGGCAAACTTCAACCATGTTGTTCAATGGACCAAGAGTGCGAATCACGTACTGGTAACGGATGGAGTGTACGGCTTCTCGAGACATCCCTCGTATTTTGGATTTTTCTGGTGGGGCATCGGTACACAGCTCTTGATGGGGAATCGCATATGCTTTGTGTTATACGCAATCGTGCTGTGGAAATTCTTCCATCACAGGATTCTGCGTGAGTTAGCACCTGATATCATCCTCCTTTTGTGCTTTGCTGACTCGAAATTCTAGACGAGGAACGACACCTCGTCTCATTTTTCGGTCAAGATTATATTGACTACCGCGCCCGCGTGCCAGTCCGAATACCTTTCATTCGATAGCCCTTCCACCGATGGCTTTGTGACACCCAGCTTTTCAGCCTGTTGCTAACCGTCAGGCTTCTTCCTTTTTTGGCCCCGTACCGGATGTTTGACTTTGTTGCTCGACACCGTTGTTTGGATCTTGACAGGATGATATATTGGCCGGATCGACTCTTGATCAAGCCAAGGGACGTCCACAGCCTCAACATTGTCTTTCACAAAGTGCAGCAACGAGGCCGTACCCGTAGCACCCTCTTCGATGCCAAATACACCAACTCTAGGTTGACACAAAGCTTGCGAGATTTTTTCTTCTGCCTGCGCGGACATCTCAATGAGCCGGGCTTGCGTTGGTGTGGGGGCCAACGTGGCCATCAAGAGAGGAAGAGACGATGTCATGATGTTCGGAAGGGTCTCCCGGCAAACAAATACAACTGAAAGATTGGTGGGGACCTCATCTTGCGGATTGTTGTCTGCTAGAATTTGAGGCTTTTGACTCCGGGCAAGCTCTTCAAGCCTGCGTACTGTACTATTAAATCCAATGGTCAAGTGATCGTAGATGTCTGGCATCCATGTCGGCAACGAGTCTTCTTCTGGTTTCTTCTTTGTATTGCCTGCTCTTCCCTTGCCTTTAGAACGGGGAACGTGATCGCGTCTGAAGGTACCGACAGGCTCTAGGAGGGGCAGGAGGAATTGGAGGATTGCTTGTTCGTTTTCCTTTGTAACTAGAGGCCTGAAAGCATTAGCGTGTCATCTGGAACAACTTGCAGAAAACAGATCACGGGATTGGAGGTGGCTACCATTGTGGCTCCGGGTAGGGGAGAGATAAAGCATGAACCGTTGTTTTCTTGTGTTTGTCCATTGGGGTGCTAGAGTGCGGAAAATACAAAGAACAAGCCAGAGGATGACGTGCGGGCAGCGAGGACCAGGCTCAGCAAGCTAAGTGCCAGGCGATCCAGGCTAGATTCAGCTAAAACAGATGCCCCTCTTTCGCGCCAAACGCGTCTAAGTGGGCTTCTTCTTCTGTGGCAGGCTTTTTGCCCTCTCCGAAAGTCAACGGCAGCCTGATGGTGAATCGTGGGCAACCAACGACAAGCCAATTCTCAATTCACAAACAATTCAACATTTTCTCTATTCCCATTCACTTCTTTTTTCATGGTCAAGGTGTACTCTTCAACAGTACCTCCCAATCGATATTTGCACCCGAAATCCCTCTGTTATTCCTTGGCTGCGCCCCGTTGAACTTCATCAGGCCCCGCCTCTCTTCTCTCCCCAGCACCGAACCTCCTTTCTTCGCCCCCGGACATTTCTAACTCTAAAGCAATGGCCCAAGGTGATACCATTTTATCAGCATCATACCGGCTGTTCATAAATTAAATTTCACTACCCTCCAACACCTCCCTGCGCTCTTCCTTCTGTGGAGAGTAACTTGGCTGGTAGGCAGCTTTCACAGCCGCTTAGTTGCCTTGTTCCTGAGTGGCGGCCTTCCTCAGCCGTGCCAAGCCCTCTCACTGCCTCCGACTCAACCATCACCTCTTCACTTTCTGATCAGTCTCAATTTCACCGCCTCGCCTGTTCTCTGCGGATCTGCCGCGCTTGCGGTCTTCCAGATGCGTTTCTTCTAATATGTCGTCCTCAATTTCGGATTCTTCCACCCGCAATCGAAGCGATTCCACCGGAGGTTCTGAGCTGCCCGAGCATGAACACAAACGCCCGAGGCTGAGTGATTCAAAGCCTGACGAGACCCATGTCATGTCGGATTTACAACAAGATACTCCCAACCCCGCACCTTCTGTGCCAGAGATTCGTGCCAACGACGATCAGGAAGGACCTCTCCTTACCACACCACCGCTGCCCCCGAGAACAAAACCATCAACAGCAGTAGTGTCCCCCACCAGTAAGGTCACAATTAACACTAGACCTCTGTCCTCCCAGTCTGTTACACAGCCAAATTCGGCAGCTGATGTGCCCACCATGCCCTCCAATGCCCAGAGTTCTGAGGATCTAGCTCCTGATGGCGACGCATCCAAAGATCCCGAAGCTGTGCCAGCCTCTGAAACCAATCCCACTGAAGCTCCAGAAACCATTTCGATATCATCGTCTCCAAGCAAGAGTCCCGAGATCGAAATCGCCGAGCCCGAAGATTTCGACCAAGATCCCACTCAAACACGATGGTCACGCTGTACAGGTGCAGGATCACCTTCTGTGTCGAGCCTAGCATCGATACCGTCTGGCCACGTTCATCGCAGCTTTCCCTTTGCCCAAGAAGTTACGGCAGGCAACACGCACAGAGTGCTCGTGCGTATTGCCGAGCGGTTTCAATACGCAGGTGGACAGGATGGAACGATCTTTCGGCAAGTCAAGGATTGGATGGTTGACTTTGTCGCCTTGTGCCACGAATTTCCCATGCGATTGCTTCAGGAAGAGAAAGAATTCTGGTTAAGGCTTCCGGATCTCATCGAAGGTCTGCTCAGACGAGAAGCTGGGCCTCCCCCCGGTGCTCGGACAGAAGACCTTATCGACTTTTTCGTGGCATTTGCCCAAATCGCAAAGCTTCTTATAGACTTGGACGCCCAAAATCTCCACGCAGTCTGCGAGGAGAACGATCCGCGGGACATCAAGTCATTCAACATAGTTTGCGGTCAATATCTACAGTCCCTGGTCTGGATACTATCGATTCGGATTCCATTCTACGAGTACCTCTGCCGCGCCCACAGCTTCGATCGAGCCCAGTTCCATACACTTGTGATCGACGAGCTCGGGAATCCTTCAACGGTGTCCTTATTACCATCGCTATCGGCGCTACTGGCTGAAATATGCACTGCCTTACCAAAGAAAGCCGACCTGTTCCGTCCCTTCCATACGCTGGTACAGGTTACCAAGTGCATGATGGCTCCATTAGCCAACATGTACAGCGTTGAAGTAAGCCTCAACCCTGCAGCCTTTTCGCAACTGGACAACATCCGTGGTGGTGCCGCGGAAATCATACTGGGAGCGGATTCGGCCATCCAGTACGCCATTGGCAAGCAGCTCTCGTGGCTCAACCTCGAGACAGCAAAGACTATAATTGACACTCTAAATCCTATGGTGGCGACGATCGGCGAAGAGATTCCGCAGATTGGACAGGATATCATCTCCTCTGCCGGTGTTGGCTTCGCCGACTCCGATCTTACCGATCTCCCAAGCACGATGCCATTTGCCTGGAAATTCAAAATCCTTCGTAAGTTCATCACTAATGGACGTATGGAGCTTCGGGTTTATGGAGTTGAGTGTATGTCGACCGATCTTGTCGCTGTGCATCGTCAGCACATAAGCACTCAGCCTTATCTTCCCATGACACATCCAACTGTGCGGTTTTTGGCGAAGTTCATCAAGGAGAATCAACTCGTCGAGTATGTTGTCGGCGTGGACTCTCATCCACAATTGATTCACCGGGCGTATAATGTCGTCGGGTTTCTTTGTGTGTCAAAGAGTTACACGGACGCCGACACAGATCACATGTGGAAGACCATCGTCGAGAGTCAGGATCCCCGGACCGTTCACGAAGTCTTCAACCTCCTGCAGAACTGTTTCGCGGTTTATGATCTCCCAGAACTGTATTACGTCTGCCGAAAGCTTTCTGACTATCCCTTTCAGCGTTTTGATCTTCCCGTATTACAATTCACCATGCACCTGTTTGATACTATCAGAAATAAGGCTGGTCCATTAATGCTTCAACCTGGCTTCACCATCGATCCCATCACCTGGACATTGTGTATCAGACTGCTGCGAGAAGCGTCGATGGAAGAGAACGCGGCGCTCGAACAAGCCCCAATAATTCGACGAGATTTCAACTCTTACCTGTCCAACGTTCTGAACTTGGGACGTCCAGAACCTCATATTGCTGCAGCTGGTGAAGGAGAGTGGAATCAAATCATGACCGAGGCCGTCACAAACCTCAAGGCCCATACCAAATATGCTTCTGGCGATATTCAAGTCTTGAACTGCATCCTGGTATTGTTAGGCAGGGCTGGTGCTGCGGCAGCGATACAGAAATACGACCTCTTGACACTTCTCGTGGCTGACTTTGCGTTCCTCAGAGATCAGTTCGATGCCATGATGGAACGCAACGTGCCGATCCGGTCAATCGAGGCAATATATGAGATTCGTTCATCCTGTCTTGCTTATTTCATCCTGAGCACGGCCGATACCTTCACAGAAGATTTGGTGCAGGAGCTCTGGACATCATTCTACGCATTTTCCAAACTTCCGACTTCTGTCCGCGGCAACGCGTGGGACAAATTGAGCCATGCTGCGAAGATAAAACAGGGTAAAGACGATAACGTCATCTTGGATCTCATTATCGAGAAACACCTGCCAGCTCTCTCCCCTCAAGATTATAACCAATCGATTCTAGAATTCATTCGCACTTCTGTACAATATACCCTTCGAAGAACCCCTCAAGGGACTATCGACTCAGAAGATGTTGTGGTGGTGCCTGGGATCGAGAGAATGTGGAAAGTGATGCTGGACGCGCCTCCGAACACGGTCGAAAACGAAGCCACCGATTTCATCATCCGTATGTACCTTGATAACAACATCGTTACTAGGCAACCGAAGGCGGTGATTGATGCAACCCACTCTTCCCTTGTCGATCGATCTGTGCAGCAGGTTATGGCCTCTGCTTCAAGATTGAAATCATACACCGATGGCACAATGAGTGGTGAAGATGAGCCAATGGTCATCATCGCATCCGAGGAAGAAATACGTGCAGAAGAACTAAGATTCGATCGGTCCCTGCTGTTCCTTCGGAAGTTTCTCGAGGGCATGAAATTACGGCCGCGATACAGTCCGATTCCAGATCAGCAAGTGCAAGACCTCCCAGAATTCCCCTCCAAGAGAGGCGAGACAATCGAAATGAATATTCAGGTCATGGGTAGTAAATATGTCTCTGAAAAGATGCAAAAGGTTTCAGTTGGCTCTGAGAACACGTGCGACGAGCTGCACAAATATTTGTGTGAGGCAAGTGGTTTTACCCAGTTTTCAATCTTCCACTACGGGCAGAAAGTGCAACTGGCGGGACAATCCTCGCTTATTGCAGATTCAAAGATTTCTTCCGGCAGCTTGATCGCCCAGAAAACCTTGAACACTCCTGACAGCCCGCCGACCCGTTCAACTCGCGCCACCTCTCCCGTCGACAACAAGATTATGCATCATTTCGACGATTTGTACGAGCTGCTTGATGCCGATGAGCGCCTCTCGAGAGAAGTCTACACATTTCTCAGCCTCTTCTCCGCACAGACCGAACTTGTCCGCATCGTGAGGTCGAGAGAGAAAACTCCAGCAGAACTCCTTCCGCCCAGCAAGCCTTTTAAGCTCTTATACTGTGCCAGGGCCTTACGGTCTTGCATAGAGGATGAGTCATTTAGCTCTAATCCAGACACAGAGTTCCTGATCTATAGCATTCAGACCATCGTGCATGTGTTACCCAATCTGGACCTGACTACTCCCAATGATGGACTGCAGATGTCGGTTGCCCACAACTTGATGGAAGCGCTCCTCCTCGCATTTCGAGCCAAAGTTCCGCCCGAGACCTCGCGCGAGTACATTCTAGTCCACCAGGAATTTGCAACACAAGCCTCGAGGCTACTACGCTTTGCGCTGGCTGGTCAGGGCATCAGTGTGGACGAAATTTCGACCTCCTCCATGGTTAAGCTCGTACTGGAAGCTCTGATCGAGGCTTGCTTGCATGATGATCGCATCTGGATTTATTTGAACGAAACCGAATCCTTCCAGAACTTGATTCTCGATGCATTCGTAAAGGATCATCGAGCTGAAGTGCGCCACTCACTTCTTGAAGTCGTGGTTGGATTGACAGGTGCCGTCGGCACGAAATTGCATCTCAAAATCAACAACCCGAGAGCACCTCGATCGCGATTTCCGAGTGCCACCATCGAAGCTTGCCTGTCCCATATGTGGACAGCGCTGTCGGAAATCCTTCCACGCGCTTGTCTACAGCCTGAGACATGTGCCGAAATATGTGAAACAGTACTCGCTATCATGAGAAGAATCGGCAAGTCACTACCTCCAGAGACTCTTCATGAGTACTTCAACCAGTGGAGCGCCATTCTTTTGGATCACAAACACATCGAAGTGGTCGGACAGTCCTTGAAAGATCATGTCATCCTGTGCCTGACCAAGCTCTTGCTTGAATGTTGCAAATTGTTGACCGTGGCAGACGCTCTACCCTCCGAGGCTCGTATGATCGAAAAGATAATCACTCTTTTCCTGTTCCCGCCGCTCTCTGATTACGACGAAGAGAGCTGCGAGTTACCAGTGCTAGATAGCACTGTCCGAGAGAATCTCTACAACCTCATCCTTGCTTTGTGTCGTGGTCCGCAGGAATTGTCGATGGTCCTCAGAAGTATAGAGGATGACTTGCTCCCTCGTGACTATTTCTTGCCAACCGTGGCCCATGATCGCCAGAGCCCCCGCGCTGATGTTGGATACGCAGGTCTTCGAAATCTCTCGAATACCTGCTACCTTAACTCACTCTTTTCACAACTCTTCATGAACGTGCAATTTCGAGAGCTATTTCTGAATATGCTTGGAGGGGACGAGTCGAAGCAGAAGCTAGTACTAGAGCTCGCAAAAGTCTTTGCAAACATGCAAAATTCGTATGACAAATCCATTGACCCGTCGTCAGCGGTCGAAGCCATCACAACGTACGAGGGAGAACAGATCGACGTAACGGTTCAAATGGACGTCGACGAATTCTTCAACTTGCTGTTCGATCGCATTGAGGGGCAGATTGATCCTGCAGCCAGGGACACGTTCAAATCGATGTACGGAGGCCAATTAGTCCAGCAAGTAAAATCAAAAGAGTGCGATCACATCTCGGAACGCCTGGAACCGTTCTCTGCTGTGCAGGTCGAGATCAAGGGCAAAGCGCGACTGGAAGACAGTCTTCGTGCTTATGTCGAAGGTGAAGTTCTTCAAGGTGAGAACAAATATTCTTGCACCTCGTGTGGACGTCACGTGGATGCAGTCAAGCGTGCGTGCTTGAAGGACGTGCCTGATAACCTGATCTTCAATCTGAAGCGCTTTGACTACGACATCATGACTGGCATGAGGACGAAAGTGAACGACGAGTTTCAGTTTCCCGATACGCTCGATATCGCGCCATACACATTGGCGAGGTTGAGTGACGACCAGCAGACTGAAGAATCGGACTGTTTCCAGCTGACTGGGGTGATTGTCCACTCGGGCACAGCCGATTCTGGCCACTACTACTCTTTCATACGCCAGAGACCGTCGACCAAAGTTGTCCAAGAAGCATGGGTTCAGTTCAATGATCAAGATGTCAGCTTTTTCGACCCTAGCCAAATGCGAGAGAACTGCTTCGGAGGAACTTCAGAAGCTGGTTTTTACCATTTACCAAAGTTCTACAGTGCTTACATGCTGTTCTACCAGAGGACTTCGAGCATTCGAGAAACCGAAGAACTGTATCCGACGCATGATGCTATAAACCCAGTTCGCATTCCTTTGCCACCCCGACTCGAACAGCATATAGCCCAGCAAAACGAGATTTTCCTACGAGCCTATTGCGCTCAAGATCCTGTACATGCCCTTTTTATGCACAATCTCCTCAGCGGGATGAGAAGAGGGGGTGGAAAGTGTTCTGACCACCACACTCTTGAGACTGGTACTATCAATATGGTTTTGGATTACGTCCATACCGTGTCTTCGCGATTCAAAGACCTACCTTCGTTTGAAGAGACGGTAAATGTCCTCCTGAACTACAGCGAACAATGCCAGGGGTGCAACAGAACGATTGCGCAGTGGTTTCGTTCCAGTGAGGTGCTCGAAGAAGCTATCGTCCGGGGCCCGCTGCAGGCCGTAAGAAAAGGCTTTGCGAATCTATTCATCACCGTCTTTACGCGCATGCACAGCACCGTCAATGAAATCGAATTTGAAGACGAAGAAGAGCAAGAAAAATTGACGACCGAATATAACGGATGGCTTAAGAGCTGCCTCGGCCAGCTGTCCAAATTGTGGGAAACTGTGACCAAATCTAACCGCTGCTGGACTGAGTACTTCCACATCCTCAGCAAGATGCAACAGCTGGGTGACCAAGAGACAGTCTGGATTCTTGGGGAAGATTACCTTGAGAAATGCGTGGACATCATCATGATGCATGTGACGAATCCTGAGCTGAATGTTCCGAGACGACTCAAGGCACGGTATGCGACGTATCTGACCGTTCGAGACCGAAACCGCCCTTTTAACTACAGTGCACTTATTCGTTTTTTCTCGAGTCTACTTCAGAGAGTCGACTTGAACCTTCCCTCTGACGGTAGTTACCGTCAAATCGACAAGAAGATTGGTCTAACACCCACCGAGAATCAAGCTCTCGGATTGCACAAATTCCCACCAGATCTGGAGTGGATGACCCGCATGATTATTGGCCGACATAATCCGACGGCGCAGGAGGGCATCATTGCCATGTTTGCGTCAGACGAGCGATTCGCACCTTTCGTCTCCAATATGTTGACTGGTGGCCTTAACGATCGAAGCATCAACGTTGCGAGCGCGTTCCTTCGGCCTACAGTCGGCTTCTGCGAGAACTGTCAGACAGAGAGTCAAATTACGGAATTGGCTCAGGCCGCTGTGGAAAGCATAGCGACTGTTGGTGTCGAGTATGGTAAAGAGTACTGGGTGTTTGTGGATTCTCTCCAAAAGATACAAAATCGTCCCTGTACCTTGCCCGTGGGTTTCCTGGAAGACCTCTTACTCCAGAACATACAGCACTGGGCGCCGACATTGCTACTTGCACCAATCGAAGGCGGGTTCAACACACGGATGTACACGGTGGATACGCTTAAGCAACTATTGTTCAACCCCGTGCAAGAAGCGACAACACAAGACCCACGAAGCTATCGAACCCTGGTTGCAGTGATGCAAATATTGGCAAGTGCTTGTTCCCACTTTGCTCACCACACCTACTTGAGTGCACGAAGTAGAGAATCCGCAACCCTTCAACCTGGACAAATCAACCAATTCGTCGATGTGGTGGATCACTGTCTTCAGTACTTCGACTTGGAAAACCCGACCGAAGAAGAAAAGGTTGCTGAAATTCAAGCGGTCATGGCCGCTTTGAGAACCAAGGCTGAAGCCGCCGTAGAGACATTGAGCTCAGCAGACTGGCAAGACAATAGTAGTGAGCTGGCCGAATTGAGTGGAGACGAATACGAAGATCCACTTAGTCCGTGAGGTCTTTCATCTACAGTCTTCTTTGATTTTGGAGGGTGACCTCTGGCGTCAGGTGGAAGGCCCAAAAGCAAACTTGCTTCAGTCTCTTGGAAGAATTTTTCTTGAATTTCGTCAACTCAGCGCGGCGTGAAATGGTCATACAGGAATATTGCGAACGAGAAAATGGCCTCGATCGATTTTTTCGGAGAGATACAACCTCGAACGAGGAACGAATGAATGGCTCTATCAAAGCATTGGCGCAGGAGTCCAGGCGGTGGATCAATTGGCGGACGGGTTACGAGGGCTCTTATGGAGCTCACGACACGAATCTTTTCTTTACAACCATGGATGGGGCTGTGTTCTGGTCATTTTCGGCCTTTTTTCCTTCGCTGGCACAGAGAAAGCTGGACCTAAAAACGAAGTTTGCTGCTCAGAATGAAAAACAAAATTGGGAAAGGAGGGAGTTGGCAGAGGTCAGGAAGGGCAGAATCAAAGGGGGTTTTACATCAAGACCGCTAGTAATGAATTTTTTTGGTGCGAGTTGGGATTTTATCCAGACTGAGAGAAAAGAAGAGAAAGATTGAAGAGCAGTCTTGCCCCCCGTTATAGTAGCGAAGCCTACGCCATGGTAGTAGCCAGGCAGGTCAAACCCCATTACTGTACTTTCCCCATTGACAGATCCTCAATCCATAGCCATAGGGTATCACGAGCTTTTTCCTCATTGCAATGACTCTGGATGAGAGACCGAAGAACGGGCTTTAGATGAAGAAGTCTAGTCACTTCCCCAGGTCTTTCTTTTTTTGAGGCATGTAGATACTCTATATTTCTTTCCCAACCTACCTTGTTGCCTGCACCTGCACCTGTAGTTGTACCCTGGACCTGAATTTGGAAGGCAGAGCTCAGTACCATACTCGCTCTGTTCTGGTCTGGGCTTGGAGCGGTTCTTCTGTTCTTCCTTCTGCCCTCGTCGTGGATATGGTGTATGCATCAACTGCGTAACCACGAGCCGATTGTAGAAGTGGTCACCTTGATTCCACAAGACGTACCATACGTACGTAGTCACTCTCTATCTACTGAACAATCTTCGTTGACCGAAAGCCGTGTACATGTGTTTGCCAGATCCCCAAACGCTCACAATACCTCTCCTTCTTCTAACAGTCCAGTCCAGTACAAGAACGTATAAAACAACGCAGCGCCAAGTAACTCAAACAAGACACCACGCATGATATCCCGGCTGCGCAGCGGCCAAGCAGGGCGCCATCCTGAGCGTGCGCCGACCGTTTTCGGCCGGCGCCATGACTTTTGCGGACAAGGCGGATGACGACGACGACGAAGAAGAAGACATAAGATTCATCATCGTGGCCATGCGGCGTGACTCGGCGTCGTTGATCTCGTAGCGGATGATGGCTTGACAAAGGTACTTGACAGAGATGGGAGGTGTCAGCGGCTTGAAGTTAGGGTCGCCTTTGCCTTTGCTCTTGCCTGTGCTTTTCTCTTCCAAGAGCATTCGGGAGTCTTTGCTGAGCACGGCCAGAAATCCTGCCTCTGGGGAGATCGACTTGAGATCCTCCGTTCCTGCGCCGAGACGTCTGAGATGAGAGCGTCGAGCTTCGGGACTGACAGCAGCTTCGACCGAGACGAAGGCCAGTGCGTAAGCTTCAGAGGTCTCAGCCCTATACATCACGTCGCTTCCGTGGTCGTGCTCCTCGTGTTCGAAATGGTGCATTTTGACGTCAATGAACAAGCCGGTGCTGTCACCGACGAGAAAGTTTTGCTTTAACCCCATCGTCGGCTCGAAGTCGAAGACGAAGCCCCACGTGGTGGCATGTAGATCATCTGCCTTCAAGGTTCCGACTAGGTCCCAGCCAGGGTCGTCTCTCTGTACGTAAGGCTGAATGCTCAGGCCAGCCGTCTGGAGTAGAGACTTTGGCGCCCACTGGAGACCTGCCACTGTCAATCGGGGAAAGCGGCTTCTCATGATTTCCAAAGGCACCTCCTTGAAAGACCTCCAGAAAATCGCCATGCGGGATTCTGCGTCCTCGACGGCCAGGATGTTGCGAATGTCGAACCCAAATAGATTTCCGAGGCACAGCGCTTCGTCCGCTAATCGACTCGTACTCCGGTATTTCATGGTTGTCATGATGTTCAATAGCTTGGCTTTCGAGGTTAGGCCTTGGACCTCGTGTGTCATCTCGATTACCCTTTTGCGTAAAGGTTCGAGTAGAAATCGACGAGCTCGGGCATCTGGGCTTGACTTTAGACGCTTCAGTCCGGAGATCACATCGTAAGCCATGTTCGCGAACTGGAAAAGCAGTTTCCGGGCCACGATACCCTCTTGGTATGTCCACAGCCGACTCGTCCAGGCGCAACAGGATATCATAGACAGCGCTTCAGCAGAGTCTTCTTCTCTAATGGTATGAGACATCAACCACGAGTCGAGCACAAGAACAACGGTGGCATTCTGGTAGGTTTTAAGCATTAATGTGATGGCGGTATGTCGCGCTGTCTGTGCTGCGGGAGATTTGCCTTGCGGGACGCAGAGTGTATCTAGCCAGAGATACGAGCAGCGGTCACCCGGAATGCTTCGCACGCGTCTGCTCAAGCTGCGGTACTGACATAGTGGTATTGCATTGGCTTCGGGATTGCCTAGACCATCCGACCAGACATGCGAGATAGCCACGTATTTGAGTTTGCTGTCGACGGCAACGACTTCAAGTTCTTCGGCGGGTCGGGTGTCCTCATCATCAATCTTGACAACTGGGACTTTGTTTCTGCTAAGACAATATTGTAGGCGGTCAATTGGAACAGAGATATCTTTGCAACCTAAACAACCGATTGCATGAACTCTCCGGTAATGTTCCAGATTCACCTGGCGGGCAAAGCAAGTCGTTTCACCACAGAGCTCATGCCTTTCTACTATGGTCAAGTCCTGCCCCGATTTTTGTCGTCTCGAAATGTGGCTAACAAAGTAGCATCCCGAGTTCATGATTCTCAATGACAGAGAGAAAAGATCGGCAGGACACCAACCATCGTTGCGCATCCTTTTGTTGAGAAATGGACCCATGTCTCCTACCGGTACTACGGTTGGGGCTTGCTGGGAAGTCGCTGCCCGTTCGCGGTTTGCTCCATCAATCCAAATACTCCCCAGCAGCTCTAGGGTTATCTTTGAGACGAAGACGTGAGTATAGTGCCTAGGGTCGGCGACAACTCCAGCCATCAGAAAAGTCATGAGGTCCACAGGAGACGACTTCCAGTCATTTGCGTATATACCGACAGCGCGGCCCTTTTCCAGATTTACTGCGGCGCGGCAGACTGTTTTGATGCAGCCATTAACGTCAATACCACTGGTCAAGATACCGTAACCTCGAAATATGGAAGGTTCTGGGCCGACAAGCGCTGAGGTATCGACGACATAGTGGCAAAGGCTGTTATCATATCGACGTAATTGCTTCAGACCAATGTTTGGATCAATCAGGGTTTGTATTGTCCCAAGAAACAGCCAATTTTGTAGGAAGGCCTCGAGTTCGAGCCTCGCTGGCTGGCAAAAGAGCAACTTCCATTCTGCCACCGTTCTTGGTCCATAGCCTACGCGTGCTGGGTAATCCCACATGTTTCCTCCTTGATAGTCTTCGTTGGTCAACAGCAAGACCTGCTGGGGTCGATGTGTTGGAAAGCGTGGCAGCGGCAGCATATCCATTGTTCATGGTACTTGAAAGTCGGGTTGAAGGTCTCACTTTTCCAGGCATTAAAAAACTAAAATACCTTTAAAGAAGCGAAGAGGTCGTAGCTGCCCATGATAAAACAATCTTTCTTGTCGTCTCTGTTCAATCAACACTTGGCCCCTCCCGTGCTCGCTTCGAAAGGCAACCGGAAGGCAACCACTGAAGCGGCAGGCATGAACAAATAGAAAGTGATGATCTATAGGCCTGCTATCTAGGATGCCCCTGTAGCGACACACACTACAAGGGACGGAGAAGAATGAAGCATTCCTAAAATAGATTAAGACATGGGAGAAGTTATAAAGTTCGTCATGGAAAATCAACGATGCAGTAAGTATGTATTGCTTCTTGACTGCCAGGGGAAAAAGACATCTCGTGCGAATGTCAGCATACTATAGAGCTGTGTTGAACGAAAGTACGCAATATAAAAGGTTCTCTTTTCAAGATCCGTCCGTTGCTTCGACCAGGTTCCAAGATCTCAGACTCCAGAATCCAGGACTCTTTTCGCCGCGTTCCCCTTCAACTCGAAGTACAATTTTCTATATGTGTCATCATCCATCACTGTCATGTCGATACAATTTTGGTGGCGCCAATTTTGAACTCCCTGAACGATGCTCAAAAGCCAGAGAGCTCGACGCCCGGCACCTAACAGCCCAGTTCCAATACACATATATGATCCAGTATTCCTGCATCCGTTGAACTACAAAAATCAAAGCGTCTTGACACGCATCCATTCTCCCGTACCAACACCAAGATTCAATCCATTGCGACCCCACCACTCTCGCACTTCGCCCTCACCACCGCCGCCCACAGCATCTTCCATGGCCTCCTCAATGTCACACGTCTTGTATTCGACCCTCATGCCACTCTTGCGGGAGACGTCTTTCCACCACTGCAAAACGCCGGCGTGGCCGTTCTTGGTCGCGCCCACAAGCACCTGGTTGTCGAATATCATCTTGCTGCCCTTGAAGCCGTGCCACATCTCTAGCACAGGTACATGGCCATGTTGGCTGGCTAGACGTGCAACACCATCTTCGTGCGCATAAGGGATCCCGCTCGTCTCCCACCACGCGATACTGTTGGTGCGTCCGCTCTGTGCAGCCAAGATGATGGATTTGCCCACCTTAAGTGGCATCTCCCGTGGTGTGCCGGCAAGCTTCTGCGAATTCACGCGCCACCACTCTAGCACTTCGACATGGCCTTTCGCACTGGCGGATTCCAGAGCCTTTTCCGTGTACGTGAGGCGTAGGCCTGAGTTGAGCCACCAGTCGAGGACTTCCACAAACCCTGCACGCGACGCGCCATCCATAGCTTCTGGGCCGTATTCCTTCTTTATGACCGCAGGGCAGTCCTTCCACCATTGTAAGATTGTGGGTGAGTTGTAGATCAGCGAGGCTTTGTGGGGAAGAAGTGCCACTCCGAAGGATGTCCAGAAGATGTCCTTTTGTTGTAAGGCAAGGTAGGTTAGGAGGTCGGTCATAGAGAAACGGAAGATGAGGCGAGTGGCAATCTGGGATAATGTGGTGGGAGGGTTTGATGAAGTATTTGCGGTGAAGTATTTCTGGATCTGAGCCAGAGGTTGAGTGAGAATGGTGTATTCGAGCGAGCGGACTTTCGAGCCCGATTTTGGTATAAGAGCCTCCCATTCATGCGGGATAGTGAGATGTGTATAGATGCCCAGCGCGGTGGCTAGTTCCCAATCACCCACATAGTCGAGAATCATGGTCCACACCTCGCTCGGTAGGCTGGGTTTCAGAGACGCAGATTTGTGGGTGGCTAGGTACGGCATGGCCAGAGTTGTCTTCAGCAAGAATGTGCGAAGGATTGCCTGTGCCTCGCTCTCAATCTCTTCGATGATATCTCCTGGTCCGTCCCATTGCCACTCTATCTCCGGGTCAGTATCCTGCCCAAGGGGATTGGGGCCCGGCTGTGTAAAGTCAACTGGATTCTCAGCGTAGTCCCAAAGAGCAGGAGAAAGGACATGAACCCAGTCCCATTTTTTCTGTATTTTCTTCAACTGTCTCTTCCAGGTAGGGTGTTTCCATTGATCTACGCTCATCTCGGGTAATAAGACGATTCTTTTTGAGACGTCCCAGCATCGCAAGACATGGAGGATGACATCGGTAGTAAAGCCGCTTAGCATGAGAGAGACCATGCCAGCATCCATAACGATGAACAATAGGTCAGCCCACCTCGCCTGTCGGTGTCCCTGCATCAAGACTTGGTTGCGGTATGGGTCCTGTGGGCTGTTCTCGATCCATTGCACGTCTTCCAGGTCGACATCTGTGTTCATGTATGTCTGAAACTCTGTCTTTGGACATTCTGCAATGACTCGAAGATTGAGGTCTGGGTTCTGGAGGAGGCATGGGAGGACATCGGGGCCGATCTTTTCGGTCAAGTAGAGAAGGGCATTAACCCGCCTGCGATTCGGGCGGGATCTCGGCGGTACCCCCATTGTGTGACGGGATGACTATAACGTGAGTGAGGAGAACAAAGTAAGAGAGTAGACTGGCGGCAAAGTGTTATAACATGCAGATTTGAGGCATTTGTGGCAAAGAAAGTCGAGGGGAGGGGCGTCGAAGGGTTTCACACAAAGTGCGGTCGAAAGCAGGACTCGGAGTGAAAGCAACTCGGTTCGTACGATGGATGATAAGGACGGTGAGGGTAATTGTGGAGAGAAGCACCCTACTGCGAGAAACCTGGAGAAGGGAGGACGCTGGTTGATATTCTAGTCAAGGTCATTCGAGTTCTGGTTATTCATGTTGCAACCATGATGAGCGGCATGGAATGCGCCATGTGGCAGTCAATGCAGTCGCATGATATTTTGATAGGCGGTTGCCACTCATAAATTACGTGCAACTGGGCGGCCCAACATCCGGTCCAAGTTTGTCTTATGTAACCAGCTTCCAAAACCCCTCGTGACCCCTCAATTGGCATCAACTGCCAGTGGCCGCAAGAGGTTTCACAGCGTCACAAACAATCCATCTCAGGCTCATGAACACAAGAAAAAGAAAGACCGGATTCTTCAGCCTCGTGGCTAGTGCTGGGCTTGATGTTGTTGCCTAACTGGCAGCAAAAACTCCCAATCACAGGTAATACAAATTCCATCTGCTCCAACGCGATTTCTGCTTCTTCTCTCCTCATCACCATCCCATTTAGCATCGACAGACCTGAATCATCAATAGAATCTTGAAAATGAGTGACAGCGACACTTCTACAGAAGAGATGCCTTTGACGGACGTGGCCTCGTTTGTGCAACACCTCCAATCCTCCAGACGCATTGTTGCCTTGCTGGGAGCTGGTCTCTCTGCGTCTAGCGGTCTGCCTACCTTTCGTGGCGCGGGAGGCCTGTGGAGAACCTACGATGCTACCATGTTGGCGACTCCTCAGGCGTTTCAACAAGATCCTGGCTTATCCTGGCAGTTCTACTCGTATCGACGCCATATGGCCCTCAATGCTAAACCCAACCGAGCACATCTCGCCCTGGCAGAGCTAGCTCGTCGAAATCCCAATTTCATCACTCTCAGCCAGAACGTCGACGGCCTCAGCCCTCGTGCTGGTCACCCTGCCAATCAGCTCAAATTGCTTCATGGTAATCTGTTTGATGTCAAGTGTTGGGATGAGCGTGGCTGTGGCTATTCTCGAAAGAACGATTTCACCGATCCAATCGTCCCCGCCCTGGCCCTACCGGAAGAAGACCCAGACTCAAAGCTAAAAGCTTCTGTGGAGAAGAAGAAACACGCGTTACTTCAAGGGGCCGATATCTCAGACATCAACATCAAAATACCCGACCTTAAACCAGAAGACCTTCCACAGTGTCCATCCTGCAAGAAGAATCTCGTTCGCCCAGGGGTAGTCTGGTTCGGAGAAGCTCTACCAGAAGATGTAATGGGCGACGTGGACGAATACTTTTCGCGTAGGGAGAAGATTGATCTCATGCTGGTGATTGGTACCAGTGCCAAAGTCTATCCTGCTGCAGGCTACACGAACATAGCTAGGGCAAAGGGTGCTCGTGTTGCTGTCATCAATATGGACAAGGGGGATGCACGGGAGCTCACCAAAGATGACTGGTTTTTTGAGGGAGATGCAGCTGTCATTGTTCCAGATATCTTGAAGAGCGTTATCGGCGAGGTTGGTGAGTTTGACGATACGAAGGGGCCGGCGCTTTGACTTTTGGCTTCAGAGAAAAGATTGTGACTTTTGCAGTTCGTCGGAGAATTTGATAACCCATGTAGCGAATAGAAAATGGCCATGACAGCGGTTCTTTTGATGGTGAGATACGGGAGCTAGAATCATAGAGTCATTTTCGGGGCTGACACCGCCTAGGGTCGCCGGGTTAGTGCCTAGCCACGCTGGTTCTAGGCAATGGTTCTAGGCCGAGGGCACTTACTGGGCACTAACCTGGGGGCCAAATCATTTTCCACCAAACGGATCAACACCACGGCCTTTCTCTTCTTCTCCTCTCACTGTCTCATCGTATCCATCTCCCATTCCTCAACTCGGACGAAGTCTACGAGCAGATCATTTGTGGCGCCCCTGAGCCTTACACTTCAGCTGATGCGTTTCCCTTCTTCCAATCATCCATCTTACTTCGCATTCCCTCCGTCTGCCTGTCCTTCTACAGACCTTCCATTCCAATCTCATTCGCCCATTACTAGCACAAGGCATCCCGCAGATATCATGACACTTACCCAGACCATCGGTGCTGTTTTGTTTCCATGCATGTGGCCGTTGCGTGCTCGTCGAGACCAAGACATGGGTTCGAAAAATAATATCATCTCTGAAATGTAAGTACTACTGGATCCCTTCTGATCCTTTGGAGCAAAGGGAAAGAGGGATACTGGCACAGTCCAAGGTGAAAGATCGATCACTTCCCATCATGGACTCTATCAATCCCATCAATCCCTTCTGGACCCTTGCCACCCCTGTGAACGACCCCAAGCCCCGTAAATTGTCTAGCAGATTGAGTGACCGACTTTCCCACAACGACCACATCCGTGTTCCCTCCACCGAAACCGTACAGAGCTATACACAACAGACACCAGAGTCGGCATGGTCACAGAGGTCCTTCCAAGAAGTGAACTTCACCTACGACTCGACAAAGGGCAAGAATCTATCAAACCTGGATGACTTATCTGCGCCCCCAAATGGGAATTGGCCCTTGACCGAGAAATACTACTCCCTCTCTTCCGCGAATCGAGATCTGAGATGTCCGACTGGCACGCTATGGAAGACAATCCTCCTCCCCACCTTCACCATAATATTACCCATGACGTTCCTCGTTGCGGGATTGTTAGCCTTGATATTTGGATACCGAGTTCGATCCGAGGACAGTTTGTTTGATGAAGTTTCTAATTCCCACGCTCTGAGCGACCGTGCAGTGGTATTGGTCAACTACTCGGCAACCCGAATAGCATTTGTTGCGTCCTGGGCATCGACGCTGGCACCTCTCTTGGCCAGCTTCATCATGAACTTGACGAGCTTTCAGTCTGCACTGCTCATGTATCACTCCTCGACTGGCGGACACCAGCAAGACCTTCCAACACCATACCAATACAGTATCCTAGTTGGTCTCTGCCTAGCCTCCACGGGGCGATTGAGACGATACTTCTCTTACTCCAAAGAGGATGGCATTGTTGTTCCACCCGTTCTCCGACGTGCGGCGCGTACACTGGCCGTAACACTCCTTCTAGCCTTGGTCGTCTTTGGCGCTGACACTGCTCTGCATTACACCACCTCAACTATCAATTTCGATAAGATCTCCGTTACATCGATACCGGAGGAGATGTCACACTACGGCTATGGTCTCTCCAAGGCTTGTCTTTCCCTCAACCGGTCTGAAAATTTTGGTCTTCCTTGTTCCCGAGACAGCACAGTCGCGCAGGATAACTACACCGAGTATGTTGTGGGCCAGAATGAGATCTTCTTTCTTCAACACGACACGTCCAATATCAGCAGCATCCAACTCGTCTCCGCGCCGTCATACATGCCCGACAACGAAACATCCTCCGGCGCCGCAAAAGTCGCGCTACTCACACCCCAACCCGCGAACTTGTCGCCGTTTCGCGATTACCAAGCTCATACTGCGGGAGTCATCACGACCTGCGAACCCATGACGCGCTCGTGCAACTGGACGTCAGGCGGGCCGGGCAACTACTACAGTTCCTTCAACTGCACGCCGAACTTCTGGGGCGTGTTGGGCAAATCGGCCAACGTGAGTGAATACGGCACGCTGAACGACAGCACCAACGTGCCGCCGCTGGGCTTCAAACCAGGCGCAGCACTACAATACTCATTCTTCATGGACGAGGGCCTCAACACCCCTTACGACTCGTCAGGAAACCTCGGGCCCTTCATGCAAGACGACCAACTCATCAACCCAGTCTACCTCGCCGTGGCAGCACGGTTCCAAGACACGGCAACCCGTGCCGGCGTCAACCTCTCGACGTCACCTGAAATCTACCAGGGGCCAACCCCCTACATCGACTTCACGCTCCGCTGCAGATACACGACATACCTAGCCGACTACACGTGGATCAACTCGACCGCGCGCATCACCACGCTGACCCCCTCGCCCAACGGCACCATGGCCGAGATCTTCCATGGCTACAACATCATCGACTCCTTCAGCAACTTCGACAACAACCTGCAGGATTACATCCTGTCGGCCGCCCTCGAACCCACGCCCGAAGCCCTGGCCCATAGCTTCGCGAACCAGTACAGCCAGCGCGTCATGAGCGTCATCGGACCCTTTCTCAGCGCGCGCACCAATCTCCAGCAACAGAACCGCACGCCCCAGCTCGTCGCCAAGGTCCCCAAGATCCCACTCGCGATCCTCGTCGCGGGGTGTTGTGGCTATATCATCTTCGGCCTCGTGTCGGCGACAATCGCATACCGCGCCCTGAATACAGTCGACGTGCGCGATTTGGCGTTCCGCTTCTCCCTGCCCGCGCTGGGGCTGCATGCGTTCCGCGACGTGAATGTTGAGCGTGATGCCGTTGTTGTAAGTGGCGGCGATATTGACGGGGTCGGTGGGCATAGAGTGTTCGAGGAGAATAATATCAAGGGCGAAACTATGCGCGTCGGCGTCGAGGGGAATCCGAGAAGTGGGTTCGTGTTGAAGAGTTTGGTATAGAAAGTTTGCTTTTGGAAGATTTGATGATTATGCAACTCTCTGAATTTTCCCCTTTCGTTGGAGAGGGAGGAGACGTGGAAAAAATCGGGGGTTATAGATGTTTTCTAGATGTTTTAGATCTCGTTACGTGTAGCATGTATGTAAAATGTAATTCTATCCCAGGGCACGACGGTATGCATGTACGGGAAGGAGAAAAGGGGTTAGGAAAAAGATCTTGCTGGTCAAGATATCTTTCCCTCACTTCTCCTGCTCTCCGTACATATGTGCTTGCCGGTCTGCCTATGAAACAAAATTCTGCGTTCTTGTTTCCGCTATCCAGTACCCAAAAATGCGTAACTCATTCGGAATCGGAAGCACAAAATAATACGATCGGTCTGTGAAGGGCCTACATCAGGGGCCAGTTTGGAACTCATAGACATTAGCGTTACAAGATTCCAACCGTGCTCACAGTCTTTTCTGTTACATACTGTAGCTATTTCGCTAGCTACTATCTGCTTGATTCATATATCACCTGAGAAAAGTATCCTTGTCCTGTCCCGTCCACATCAATTAGCCAAGTCCTCTTCGCCCTTCTAGCAGTCGTAATCTACTAGCATGAAGTGGTTGTCTTGAAAAGTCTCAAAATTGCCCAGCAATTAGGAATACTTCCAGATACTCGTCTATGTCACTTGCACTCCCTAGCCCTCCTCCTGGAGCAGATCGGGATATCCATTCATCCTTGTACCCCGCCTCATATCCTCCACCTGGTAGACACATAGCTGATACGTACTCGTAGATCAAGCTTTCGTCGGCGGCGGGCCCGTCAAAACCGGCACGCCAGCCTGGAGCTGCAGTGCCTTTAATTTAGAATCCTGCACACCCACGAGGCTGTCGACTCTGCCGAGCGCGCCCGAGCCAAGCAAGATCTGCTCCTGCTCGAGCAATCTCGTTCCATCAATAACAACAAAAGTTTGCGCGAGCGTGGTGGTCGCGGCATCCTTGCCCGTGCTATCTCCAAACACGAGCGAGAGCGTGATTTCAAAGGTACCGCGCTCCTTATTGTATACGACGTCGTCGCCTCTCTCGAGACCCTGCACCAAGTTGAGCGTGATGAAGCTGTCAAAGACGGTCAAATTGACGGCTGCGAGCGCAGAGACCACTTCTCCGCCTGCCTTTGCCGTGACGAGCGCGAGCGTGTCGTGGGTCTTGGGCGCCTTGATCGTCTTGAACGGATTGCCGCCCGGCGGGAGCGAGAAGTCGTTGTTGCCCGGCGTCGTGCAGCACACGGCCTGGATGTACGGCGGGCACATGGGGTCGCAAAAGCAAGGGCAGGCGAGAGGTCGGTTGGGCCGGCCCCAGATGCGTTGCAGGAAGGGGATGTTTTCGCTGTGGCGCGAGCCGGTGATCTTGTCGAGCAACGTCTTTTGCGTGTCTTCGACTCCAGGGGCGATTTCGGGTTCGGCTTCGGTGCCTTCAGTGCTCTCGCTGGCGGAGACTTCAGTATCTGCGGCGGCGGCAACGGAGCGAAGCTCCCCGCCCTGACCGTCCCTACTCGACGATCCTGGCGTGAAGCAGCACACGATCTGAATGTTTCGCGGACAGGTCGATTGGCAATAGCATGGACAGGCGAGTGGCGGGAGAGGGAAGTGACCAGGAAATCTGCCGGTGCCGATGCTGATTTCGGGAAGGTGGAATCCGCTACCGACCTTCAGTGATGCGTCGGGGCCAGCAGATGATTGGACGGCGCCCAGGGCACAGCAGCTGGGACTACACCCCGGGGCACAAGTTAGACATCTGGCCGAGCAGTCCGCAACAAGCGGGACGTAGGCGTCGAGGATGTCGGTCCATTTGAATGCCTCGTCGAATTGCTTAGTTGCTGGTGTGAAGTTGTCTGGCCCCACGAAGTTAGTACCACCCCAAATCAATTACAGAAAAGAAATTCCTGGCTGGAGGCTTCCGCTCACCTAGAAGAGATTTGTACTTGTCAATCTTGGCCTGGTCGACCGCTGCCTCGCTTGATTTCGCAGCTAGGACTGGGCTACTTCCCGCCAGCAACAGAGCCCAAACTCCAACGAGCTGGAATAGATGATTTGTGAGCATGATGCCTTGATCTGTGCAACCGTGATGAGGTGTCTCGCAAGGATGAATATCCAAGCTGTGAGCTCGACGACGACTAGTCAGACAAAACGAGTAAAATAATTTGCTGACTCCCGAGTGTTGGCAGCTTCCAGATCAGAGAGATAGTAGAGATGATGATACCCAGAAATGGAAAAGAGATCTTATATCATTGGCGATTTGTAGTTATTGGACTGAAGTAGAAAAGAGAGAGAACAGGCAGATCAAGAGATCTCAGTCACACAAATTGTTTGGCTTGGTCGTATATCTTTTTGGAACATGACTAGGACGCCTAGTAGCCATCATCGATGATGGGAGTATCTCTTGGTGTGTCTTGCAGGTCGTTCGGCTTTGTGTAGGGCTGCAGGGGGTGGATCATCCAAAGCTCAAGGGGACTGGGTCACTTTGTGGCACATGGCGCTTTTGGGGGCCTTTTCGAGGCTCGAATGGCATTTGAATGGCCCCCCAGCGCCCTAACATCTTCCCTAGATGGCCCCCACCGCCTCAAAGGGCATGTCGTCCATTGGGCATAACCCCTTGTTCGGAGGTCCCTAGACTGGACTCATCAGGCAGAAATCCCCGGCAAGCCCCGTTCCATGGAGCATGTGCGCAAAGTCAAAGCTGTGGTAAGCTTCTCCTTTGCATGGAGCCTGTCACTGGTTCCTGGTAGACTGCAGCCGAGGTCGAGGGGGTGTACCTTTGGGCGTTTAGGCGTCCCAGCGAAAAGCGGGCTTGTTTCGCAATACGGATGGCACCTGTTGGCAGCTGAAATGCACACAATGCAGCGAGCTTCCTTGTACAGTTACTTGCCGCTGACCTGCATCATTTTGAATTCAAATCCATGTTCGAGGAGCTATTTAGCCGTTGCCAACGGGAGGATGCGTCAGCACACTCGATTGGGACGGTCAAGAACGATCAAGCACTATAACCCCCGTCAAGGGCGCACGATCGCTTGATTTGGTCAGTCGATTACAAGCGGAACAGGAAAGAAGAATCTCATGATACTGTGGCATGAGTGATATCCCCTTTTTCAGATGTCCTTTCGGAGAGTCACAGCTCAACAGTGCGGAACTTCTGATCCGATGCAAATGTACTTCGTCTGTAGGTGACACCCAAATCAAAGTCTCCCAGACTTCCTCTTCATAAACCTGACTCTAGGCGTATCTGAATACTGCCAATCACCCGTACAAGTTGATCGATCATTCGCATAAGAAACGGGAGGAGGTTACGGTGAAGTCGAAGTTCGCGTTGGCGATGTCAGCGGTGGTGATGCGAGTGTCGAGATTATTGACTGCACGTATCATCGACGAGGGATCCGCATCCACTCCTGCTCGAGGTCTGCGAGGAATAGGTATGCCGAGGACCATATCGATGTTTCCAAACACAGAATCGCTCTGAGAGCCGTACCAGCATTTCATTGCACCTCCGTCTCGTAGGTATTGTATCTCTGGTCCGTGAGCCTCGCAGGTCGTGAATCTCAGTGCAGGTAGACACTGAATTCCAAACTTGTATATTCACCGGTTGACGATAGGAGCCGCAGACAAGGCCGGCCCCTAGCTGATCTGTGACGATTTTGTCAGTAAAGCTGTGAGATAGGAATACCACTCTTTTCAATAGAACAAAGAGGGGCCTGACGTGTTACGCACCTGTTCTCAAGACGGCACAGTAGTCGAGAAAATCGGTCTGCTAGTTTTACAAACCATGCCCGTTTCTTACCACACTTTACTGTATCGGCGCGTAGAGCCTGTCGGGACTGCGGTGGCAGGCAAGCAGTCACTGGGCAGTCTGTCTGCATACACAGAGACTAAATGCAGCCGAGGCCGAAGCAGAAAGGCCGTGTACTTGCTCTGCCCATTGCGGCAAGGCCTGAGGCTGGCAAGGTGGGATAGAACAATGACGGGACGATATCAAGTCAGTCGATTGGACGTTGACAGCCAATTCTGTCATCCATCAGAAAATACCCAACTGTTCCCCCATTTCATCCGAAAAGTGATCCCCCAGAGGGAGCCGAGCACTTGTGTACCCGTTCTAGCTATTCCCGAATGGCAGGAGGCCACAAGGCTCAAACGCTGCTGATGACACACCAGGTGCCTTCCGGGGGTGAAGATTCACAACTCGTCAGGCTGTCTTTCAAGATGGCTTGGAAGTCGAGTTATGGGCAGATACCGAGCCTCCAATTGAGTTATCGACTCTTGGGTCAAGAAGACATGTTCCAACAATTCATCTGCCCAGGCTCTGAGCTCGGGACTGAATCTCACTGTGCCTTGTAGAGTGAGCAGTGCCCACAAGACGTAGTCGGCCTCAATTGGGGGTTGAAATTGGATGAGGCGGGAGAATTCTTTCTGGACCCGATAGTTGCTCACGGCGGAGGTCTGGGCGCGTCGTAGGCGGTCTTGACACAACGCATTGGTGAGTAAGGCAACAGCGATGAGACGTTCGTGTTTCGGTAAAGGAAAGCTGAGGATCCAGTCCGTGACATGAACGCCGTTGATTTGAGATATTCCCTGGGGTGGATGCCGGATACCTTCCAGGTTATGTCCAATAAAGTCGATCAGGTTTTGGCTTAGAGAGATCCTGAACGGGAGCTCTGCAAACCCTGGAGGGAAATTGTTGAGCTTCTGTACCATGGAATCGGGGTATGGAGGTTGATGATATATGAGCCTTGTGGTGGCAAGCATGCCGTTCTGCTGGTGCTCAAGTGTAGCAAATAGTGATGATTCGATACTAAGGCTCCTGGTCAGCATGTAATTCTTTTTCAAATACATGTAGGCGTGAAAGCCGCACTTGATGAAGCGTCTTTTGAGGAAGCCAAATTTGTCAAGAGCATCAACACCGCCTCTCAGAGTGATCATCTGCCGCAGACCACGAGCGTGTGCTTTGAAAGCATCGAGTTCTTTCAATATATACTTCAGCGGCTTGTTAGCCGCCATTATCCTGGTTCACCAATTTGACGTACCGTTGTGCCGCATAACATGACTACAGCCCATATAACAGTATCATCTTGATGCGCATTTTCGATCAGGAGGCGTTTGCGTAACCTTGCAAGGGCATTTTGAGTATGGAATGCGACTGCATGTCTGGCTTGCGAACCCTCTAGATTGGCCTGCAGGTATACCCTCAATGCCACAGCATAGGCGGCAACGAGTTCAAACAAAATATCGCTTCGAAGGATATTCTGGATGTACCAGACTGTATACTCAGACTGGACGCCATTTCTCCAGTCCCAGCCAGGCGACTGTCCAAGAGCTGGTGGTGCGCAAACTCTCAGAACTTGAAAGATAAGTCAGCATCAATCTTTGGTATAGAAGAAAGGCAGAGACCTACAATACTCGAGACCAGTGGACATGGCCCCCTTTTTGGGCACGGGGAAATCATTGAACAAGATTTGTTTGGCCGCGAAAGATTGTTGGGCTAGAGCATGCGTGGCGGATACCTCTAGAGGCGACGGTGAAGGTTCTGATTTTATGACTGGAGGAGGCGTCCTTTTCCTCAGGCTCACTTGGTGCCGCTCATCCTTTGTGAATTTTGGTCGCCTTGCGCGCACTGCCAATGGGCTTTTGGGGACACGGATCTGTTTGATTTGAGACTGAGGTTGTGTAGTCTTATTGACGTAGGCTCGCATGATGGTGGCAAATCTGCCCTCCTTGCGGAGTTCCTTCTCTTGAGATTTCCATTTCTGGGATCTTGGATCCATGAAGGACTACCTAGAGTAGAGTACCTTACTGTGCCTCCTGATGAGTGATCGCAGCCTCTAACTCAACGAGGTATACATGATGGCTGAAAAGGACATTCCGGGTTGGGTACACATGGTTAGATGGTGCACATGTAATCAGGCACCAGGCCCAGCTGAAGTCGGAGGGAATACGGAAGATGACAGGACTCAAAGGGGGGGCTTGTATTGCCTAAAAGGCACCTAGAAAATACCTCGCTACTCTTAGTGACCTCCCCTAATCTGCAGGTCTCACAAGGTGACAAGTACCGGTATCAGCACCAGCACCTGATATTCATTATGAGCAGAATATTCTATACATGCGGCATTGCACTGCCCTATTCAACGTCTCGGGACTTTCTGGATTTTCTTCGCCATTGAGGGTACTCGGCACAGTATCATCATCCTCTCTTCTCCCACGCCCTGACAATCGCCCTTCCTCGAAGCTCCTCTTCTGCAGCCTCATGTCTCTGTAGAGCTCTTCTGACCAGATCCTGTTCATATCTCACTTCTGCAAGCTGGCCTTTTGCCCAATTTCGGTGGCGCGAACATCGATTCTTGATGCACACTCCGCCTTTCTTGGGCATCGTGTCACTCTCATCGTCCTCATCGTCTATCATAGCGTTTTCGTCATGAGCCGTGACTCCATTGGATAGTTTGCTGTTGCTCTCCTCCTGCAGGTCTTCCGGTGGCCCTATTTTGGCATCGGCTCCAGCGTCCAGGATGGCTTTCCCGCCTCTCTCATCGTACCATTTCAGGAATTCTTCATCAGACCAAGCCACTCGCGGGTCAAATCCACACAAATCCTTCATCTTGGGGTGCCCTTTTCGAACCTCTTCGGTGATAGTGGTGGATCTTGCTTTGGCTAACTCTAAAAACTGTTCTCGAGCACTGAGCATGTCGTTCCGTGCATTCAGTTGTAATTTCTCCGCCTCGAGACCTGCTAATTTACCAAGTTCCAGATCGTCATATTCCAGTTGAGGAACTGCTGGCTTCGAGTCTTCGGTCATCTTCACATCCGTGTCGCGAGGTGGCGTGTCGGGTTTTCTGCCGAGGGCTTTCCACTCTTCAATATTCTTGCACCGATCGATCAACGCTTTCACTTCTCCCGCTCGCAAAGCAGCACCTCTGTTGGGTAACATGTCATCGTCCAGACTGCTATCAGTCTCGTAATCAGTTTTCTCCTCATCGCTGTACGCAGGTGTGGCCAGCCGGCTGTCTGGATCCACCCCGTTGGCGAGACTGGGAAGGGGTTTTGGCTGCTTTTCTTTCTTTGTATGCTTCTTTCGTTGTTTCTTGGGTTTGGGTACCTCGACAATGAATTCGCCACTCTTAGTGGCCTGGGCTTGAGGATCACCTCTCTGTACCAGTTCAACGAAAAACATACGTCCGCATGTGTCAGAACAGTATTTGCTGGGTGGTATCTGGGTGACACGAGCCGGCTTTCTGCAATCTTTGCGTCGGCACATTCGCTTCCACGTGGTTTGCAACCCTGGCCTAACACAGGTTGGACAGATATACTTATCGATCAATTCGCCGTCTCGCTCTCTGATGTTGACACAGTTTCCATGAAACCATTCGTCACAGCCGCCATCACAAGCGATCATCCAGGTGTGATTGTCACCTTTTCTACAGATGCAAAATACCTCGCCATCGTCGTTGGAGCTTGTGGGTGTGTCGGCAACCGAAGGTGAGGCAGATACCTCTCGAGAAGCTGCTCGGGAAGAAGCTGGTGTGGGTGACGAATGGATGCTGGCAGCAGACGTTTGTTTTTTAAGCTTGGAGGGCAACGGCTTCAGTTGATGAGAAGGTGTAGCACTAGGAGAACGGAAAGTCGATCGCGCCGCAGGTGGACTTTGTTCCGCTTCACTGAGCCTAGGTCGCTTGTTGGACGCGCTTTTGACTTTAGCTGTGCCCTTCTTTCTAGCGCCTGCAGAAAGTGGTTTCACGGAATCATCTGGAGCCGGCCGCTTCTTGCCCACCACGGGAGCGGGTGTCGCAAACGGCTCGGATGACGATGCCCTTGAACCTGCAACAGATGGCTCCTTTTTGAGGATTGCCACGACGCTTGGGGCAGGAGGCGAGGATTCGAGGACTGGTGGCGCAGGAATTGGGATGCGTTCTTCTTCTTGTCTCTCCTCCTCGTCCTCGTTGTGATGATGGTGGTGTTCCCCCGCCTCCTCTCCGTCAACTGCGGCCTGCTTCTTGGCTCTTTCTGCCTTGGAGGATTTAGGAGGTGGAGGGGGTGGTCCTCTAGCAATGATGTCTTCAAGAGGTTCAAGGGGTTCGCCTGTGTTCGGATCGACAACGATTTCCAGACTGCGCACCGGCTCCCAGGTCTTGGTGTTGTGTATCTTGGAGATATGGTCTCTTACAGAACGACGTCTCGTAAAAAGTTTGTCGCACAGATAACAGAGATATCTGCGATCGGTGTGCTGGCCTTCATTTTTGGACGAATGAATAGAGGATTTGGGAGGGCCATCTGGCTCGACCTTGCGCGACTTGCCGGGGTGTTTCCGTTGTTTGTGAGGCTTGGTTGAGTCTTTCGCTGAGGTATCTTCGGCGTTCAAACCGTCTTCTATCATGTCCATAATTGATGAATCGGCAGCAGTGACCGTGTCACCTTCTAGAGGAGGATAGGACGTCTCCATCGTCTCTTGCTTGACATGGTCGTCGTCATTGGCGCCATCGTAATTGTGTAAACTCTCTGCAGATTGGAAAAGCGGCTCGTCATCCATCTTTGTGTCTTCAATATGGGGTTTGCGGTCGAAGGCATCGTGGTCTGGTGGCGGCGCGTCATCGTCGGGTTGAAAAAGTTCAGGCGCAAAGAAAGTCGAGGGCGGATCGGTGGAGTCCATCCTGGTTGAACAACAAAATGGTTAGAGAGAGGCACAGTCGGAGTCGCGATGGGGTCAATGAGAAGTGAACTCACGGTTGGGATTCCGGGGCGGAATTGGCGAGATGAGATGAATCCGCGCCGTCGGCTGGTTCAGGGTTGAGTAATTCAGAAAGCGAAAAAGCCATGACGGTCGATCAAGGATAATTTCTAGATGTGCCAGGCTCGCCAGGCACCGGGCACCCAGGGTACCGCAGCAAGAGTCAGAGTCGCATTTACCGCGTCGGGGCTAGTAGTGGAGTCTCGCGGAACTGCGCTTAGATCGCGTTCGTTTTCGCCATCAAGAGGTGAATAAAGTAACGAGACTCTCTAGTAGGTCAGACGCACTCGTAAATAATTCTGGGTTATTGAGCTCTGGAGCAGGAAAGGAAGACGATCAATTTTGTTTGATGGCTACGTTGAAGGGGGCACGAAGATCAGATCAGCGTGATAGAAAGTGAACTTGAAGTGATCAAGGATCAAGAGCGCGCCTCGCGCCTAAGTCATGTCGTCCAATCAACAGGCACTCAACAGGGAGCCTCACTTTGTAGTTAGAAGATGAAGCCACCTAGCCCAGGCGACCGCCCACAGTTCTGCAAGATACCATAAGTGCCTGGACCCTTAAGCTACTTTCGGCCGCCCGTGCCATGCCTATTAGGAATTGGGGTAAGCAGCCGAATGTGGAGAGCCCACGCCTGCATACTTCGTTACGAGCACTTCATGTGGAGGGCTCCAGCTTCAACATCATCTGGGGCAGGATGTCAGTAAGGGTTTGGTTGCGGGGCCGTGCATTCCATGGATACTACCCAGATGCCTAGTTACCTATCCCGCTTTGCTCTCTACCATACCACTCATTCATCCAGACGAGAGCAGACGCAGAGATGGAGGAGCCAATCGCTTTCATAGGTGTAGGCGTCATGGGTTATGCCATGGCAAGTAACATTCGAAAGAAGATGTCGCCAAAAGCCGTTCTGTATGTGAACGACGTCAATCTTCCAGTATGCGAAAAGTTCACGCAGGAGTTCGCCTCTTATGGGCCTATCAAAGTTGCCAGTTCAGCGAAAGAAGCGGCCACTCACGCGAGCGTCGTAATCTCCATCGTCCCGGGTGCAGCTGAAGTCCGCGACGTCTACCTCAATCAAGAGACAGGAATCATCGCCGCTCCTCAAGATTCGAGCAGGCTATCGTTGGATTGCAGCACCATCGATTGCCAGACTTCGAGAAGCGTGGGTGAAGAGCTGTTGAATGCAGGATCAGGTATCTTTCGTGATGCACCAGTCTCGGTATATCCCCTTCCCTCGGTTTGGATGTGACTCTGCTCACCATAGCCAGGGGGGCCTGCCAGGGGCTGAAGCTGGGACACTGTCCTTCCTAGTCGGGCACTCCTCACCATCCACCGGAGATCCAATCTCAATGAGGATACAAAGTGCTATCTCAATGATGGGCTCACCGGAGAAATTCTTCTGGTGCAACGCTCCAGGATCAGGCCTTGCAGCGAAGATCGCAAACAATTACCTCTCCTGTACCACTATCCTGACTATTGCCGAGGCCATGGCCATTGGGGTACGGCAGGGCATAGATCCATCCCTCCTTCACAGCTGCATCAAGAACTCAACTGGGCAGTCTTGGATGTGTGACAATGTGCAACCGGTTCCCCACGTACTCCCTCAAGTGCCAAGTTCGAACGGATATAAACCGGGGTTCAAGACTCAAATGATGATCAAGGACCTTTCGCTAGGAGTCGAAGCAGGAAAGCAGGTCGGCATAGAGCCGAGAACCGCAGAAGTTGCGCTGAAGGTGTTCGAGAAAGCGGCGGTAGATCCAAGATGCATGGACAGGGACGGTTCCAGCGTGTTTCTGTTTCTGACTGGGGATCGAGAAGAGGACTATGTACCCAAGAATGTAGCCAGGTAAACGCCACCAGAGAACGATCATTGATGATGCAGCCTGGTAGAATCAAAGGCTGAGAAACGGCCGTCTTCTTCTCCAACTTCCCCACATGGGCCTCCACGGTGGCAGTACAAGATGTAGATGACCTTAGATATGCTCAGGGTGTTCATGGCTGTTGGTCATTACCACCGCACAAGCTCAAATATGTCGAAAGGAAGCCAGATGATCACTCATCCTTCGGGGGAAACAACACACCTGATTGTTGACGACTTCACAGATCCCTGGAAGCCCCATCGTGAGACAGTCCTTCTCCAGGGCGGTTTCGCTCGGCACGCAGCATTCTTTTATCATTGGGTTCCGGCCCTGTCGCGGCACTACAATGTCATCCGCCGAGATCTTCGAGGCCATGGCCATTCCAGCGCTCCGCCCATTTCCAAAGCACCAGACGCATACACTCTGGACGTGATCCTTCAAGATATCATCGATACATTGGATCAGCTCCATGTCGACAAGATCCATTTCTTCGGCGAAAGTACCAGCGGTATGCTGGGGGAGATCTTTGCCGCGAGGCACCCGGAGAGACTGCACACCTTGACCATCTGTTCTTCTCCCACGTTTCTTCCAGAGAGAACCCTCAAGTTCCTCGCGTTCGGAGAAGCAAGCTTCAGCGAGGCATGTCGAAATTTAGGTTCTCGAGGATGGGCTGAGAAGCTGAAAGCTCAGCCAGGGACCATGACACACCCAGATCCTGCATATCACAATTGGTGGCTAGATCAAATTGCGATTAGCCCAGGCGAGGGATTGGCAAGTTATGCAGAATTCCTCAGCACGCTGGACGCAAGACCATACCTTTCACAGGTCCAAACACCAACTCTGATCCTAGCTCCTGCAAATAGTGCGGCGACCAAGATTGAGGAGCAGATGGCCATACAGAAGCAGATCAGGGGAAGTAAATTGGTCGTGGTCGAGGGTGCTGGCCATGAAATATATGTGGATAAAGCAGAGATGTGCATCGAAGAGCTTCTCCTCTTCCTTCGAACATCTACCGTATAGAGTGGTGTCGGCTCAGGACCAGTTTTGCTCTATAGTCAAGGCTTCAGAGCTGGATGCCGATCGCAAGGAGCCGAACAGAGGGTTTTCCACCTAGATCACCACCGTTTCAACCGAGTCTCACCTTTCGCCTCGTGATACGCTCCCTTAGAATCGTGCGAATGTCCATTCCAACTCGTTGATCCCCTTGAGAGATGTGTCCTACCCGCTCGTAGAAGTTGCCGCTTATATGCCAACACACCACCAAGATAAATTGTTTCCCGAAAGGCCAGTCCTTCTTATCTTCAAACCTCCCAAGGAAGATACCTAGCAGTGAGTGCTCCAAGGTTGATGCCAGAAATCCCTTTCCCGAAAGGTCCTCCGCGGTGAGCAGGGAAATAAAACTGTCAGTTCGACTTCCCCAGCCTCCATAGCAAAACGGGAAGGCAATTTCTCCACACGTCAATGCCCACGGCTCTGGATATTGATCCTGCATTGACGGAGTCATCTTATCCCTGGAGACCCTTTCCAGACGCAGTGGGATTGTCTGTACGTCTAGGGAAATATCGTACGAGCTCATCCTTCCGGTTATGCTGGGATCATACAAACGTTGTATCGGAAAGAATTTGCCTTCACCAAGCTCCACGAAAACGTTGTCCTCGGGATGTGCATGGAATTGCTCAATGTCATAAACCGAGTGAGGCTTAGAGTCGAGGGCGCAGGAGGACCAGCCTGCCCAGGACCAACTCGGCAACTTTCGTCGACGTGTCGGTTTCGTCTCATCATTGCCCGAGAGGTGGTCTCCGGCAGGTCGCCAGCAAAGTCCAAGCATGAACCCCTGGGCTGAGAATGGTTCTGCCGCTTTTGGTCCAAGATAAGGGAACTTTGTGCGTCCATGACTTAGTCCTATAGCTTGGTCTGGAAATATAGGAACCCCCCAGTGGTGGTATACAGGATTGGGGCCGTTTCGAAACCTCTTCAAGAAGCCTAACGCCGCTAAGAGCGCATCCTCTTGCCGGGACAGATCTCGAGATGAGTACTCGGCAATAGTCTCATTGACCCCCTCCGGATTGAATGCATTCCAGGGGTCGAACAATAGTTTTTGGGAGATGAACAAGTTGGCATCCAGGTTAGCGAAAGGTGCTTCGACGGTCTCTCGGGAATTTCCATGGCGTGATTCAAAGTAGACCTCGTGCTCCGTAAAGATCAGTAAACGCTTGGAAAGAAGCTTCTCCTGGAAGGTCCACGCTCTGGAATTCCATTTGGATTGACGAACAGCATCTTGAATGACAGGTGTCGAGAAGACCACAACAAAATCGTACGTGCCAATCATGGTCTTCATAGTTGGTATTCTAGGACACTCACCGACCCCAGGAATGCCATGATTTGCATCTTTGCCAGCGGCAGCAACCAGAGTAGCATCAGCACTTTCGAAGATGGTATCCATATTCTGTATATCGTGTAGCTTGCTGATCTCGTCCTCCTGGTCAATCGTGTATTTGTCTACCCAAAGATATCGATATCCCAACTCTTTCGTAAGTGTTATGGTATCTGCAATCGTCAATGGGATACGTTCAGGAAGTGGGCCTTCAGGTTGAGCGCGCCATCCATCCACTTCAGGAGTCGTGGCCCCCCATACATAGCTCAAAGCTAGGTAAGGTTGGCAGCTGGCAGCAACAATCGTCATTGTAAGGCAGTCGATCAGCTTGGCCGGGCTGTTCGGGGTTGAGATTGGGCGCTGACTCGTTGTTGACGCTCCATCACGACGCAGCCATTCTCTGAGAATATCAAAGTCCACACGCTTAGAATCGATATTCCTTATAACTAATTGCCCTTGGCCGTGGACGGAGCCACGTGATGCCAGAAATAAAATCCAGGTTCTCCATGTACGTCCGTCTTTGTCTCTCCAGAGTTTGGATGACCCACCGATTGTGCTTATACGAGTCTCCTTCTTCAAGCCCAGTGGAATAGGTCGTGTAGATTTGGGATTTGGAAGCAGATATAAATACTCTGGCGGCGAGAAATACCACAGTCCGGCTTGAGACGTGTCGTGAGGTTTCTTGATCACGCTCACCAACTGACAGAAGGAGCATTGGGAATGTAGCCAGTTGGGATCTTGGTAGTCATTCCAAGACCATATTTCGACCTCTTCGTCAAAGCTGCTGTTAAGGTGGCGGTTGAGGAGGTCGCCGATGTCCAGGGCAGCGCATCTTGAGCACAGATGCTGCTCAAGTTGTTGAGTCGCGCGGCTGGAAGCGTCCGATTGCATTGATAGACCAGAATCTGGAGCTTTGTAGACCCAGGAGAACCGAATATGGCATGTCGATCCTTTGAGAATTGGCACCTACAAGTGCTTTACTGCTGTGGTACGCAACATTCTTACGAGCTTGCGAGAACAAGGGGGTTCGCAGCGACAACTTTCATTCGGCAATCTGCCACGCGGCGGCGATCGGAAATGCATCGGACAGGGCCAACTAGCGTTCTTACCTGCAGTAGTAGCGCCTACCTCAGCGTCTCCTCCAGCGTCGTCACAGGCACGCCCAGCACCTACCTTGCTTGCTAGCTGAACCTCTAGGGACGCCTAGGGATCAAAGTTACTGAGACGGTTCGGGTTGCCGCCACTATTTCGTCACCCGATCTCCTTCAGCTGGTACTGCTGGATATCGAGTATCTTGCATGTGAGCAATCTTTATCAATCTGTATTGCTTCATATCGCTTTGGACTTCGCCACATTGCGCACCAGATTGCAGAACATTGAGCACGGACTAGATATCCTGGAGCCGGTGGCCACCCAGCAACCCCAGCTAATGAGCAAGCTAGGCGATCAGTGAGCGCATCACCCCATCTTAACCTGCCCTTCAAGAACCTTCTGCTCTCCGACCTAATGCCACCTGCAAACTCTCCAAATGTAAGTACAATGCTCCCACTTCAACTTTGCGTTGGCGACAATCCATTCTAGACAATGACCGCCATTGTTTTGTCGTTTATCGGCACGCACCGGTAAATGCCCGGTTTCGTTGCGTGACAGCACATCACGACTGACTGAATTGTTCCCGTAGGATACTCGGCCCTCAACCCCTCCCTCAATTACCTACCTCCAGCAAATCGAAGAAGCGATTGCCACACCCGTTCCTGATCTCGCATCTACTTTGAATCTCGCTCAATCTCACCCGAATCCGCGGGAGGAGCAATGGGAGAATCGATCCCAAACTGAGCCTAACGACTTGGGAGGAGATCTTGCACAGCAGATTGAAGACGACCTCTTCTCACGGGGCACATATCTGACGGAAGCTGAGTTTCAGCATTGGTCGGCAGAGAGCCGGGCAAGAGTGATGCAGAGTCAAAGAACGAGAGCGAGAACAAACATTTCGTCTGCGATGCAGGATGATGTGGATCGAAATCAAAACACCACTGGCGACCAACCCCGGGGAGGAGGTCTGTATGATTGGATTCACGGACGAAGACCGATCCAGCATAGAGTTGACTCGCTCTCAAGTGACGATAGCGATGCCGATATGGAAGCCATGAGCACTATGGCTCTAGGCGCGGACCCAGGCGCAAGAAGAGATTTACAGCGCCTCGAAAGAGCTTTGCAAAGCTACAGATCTGCGAGGAACGCTATGAGAACAACTCCCACCAGCAGCGCCCTGAGGGCATATTGGAATCAGGACGAAGACGAGAATGCCACGAGATTCTCAAGGCTACCACGTGTGGGAGGAGGCTTTGTGCCAATTTCGATGCACGCCCAAAACGCCCGGACGCCCACTGAGGCTCGTTCCGTACCGTCTATCAACAACAAGAAGTCTGATATGTTCATACGAGTCAGAAAGTTGATTCGATACCTCTCCGAGTTGAGACATACGGGTACCGAAGGCGGGTTGCAATTAGCTAGGACGCTGGGCCTGGACTCGCTGTACGAGTCCGAGTATTCATACACCCCGAGTGACCTTCCCATACATATCGACAGCCTTCCTGGCCCCCAATACAGCTCATGGCTGGAGCCAGGCATGGTCTGGCGCGGGCTGCAGTCGACAGAACGAGAACCCACACGTACTTCGTCGGCGCTGTCCTTGAGTCTTCGTCGAGAGAGGCAGCGAGAAGCTTTCCGACGCACTGTCGCTCGAAGACGTGACGCGCTGCGGGCGTTAGAAGCCAATGACTTCACACAGCCTGGTGCCGATGCCGCGCCAGATTCCGATCGTTACCTTTCCGATTTATCACAAGATAGCAATGGACGATGGAGTTTTACCCAGCGCCAAATGACTTCTCTCTCTGCCCATCCCACCCAATCAGCCCAGCCTCCCGAGTCCGATCACTGGCCGGTCAAAGTGACCATCCAGACGGTGGACTGGGAATCAATGACACTGACAGGCATGATGTATGCAAGCCACATGCCAGAGAAATTGTCTTCGTTACATCAGTCTTTCTCTCCACACCATACGGCTGCTACCTGCATGTCCTCTTTCTTTACCGGGGAAATCATTGACTTCCGACAGCAACCTTTGGAAACGGAAAGAGAGGATCGGGATTATGAGGTAGGTGGACTTGATGTAGATGCACGCTATTGGCAGAGGCTTGGACCTTTCAGGAAAGAGATTGAGAGAGTCCGACATTTACGAGGCAAACAGAGAAGTGAATTTGAACAGAATAGTCGTCTGTGGGATGCCTATAGAAAGGCAGCCAGCCACGAAACGGAAAACAAGGATCCGCCGCAAAGCGCATCGGGACTGTTCCCTTCCTCAGCAGAGTTGAATTCAGCCGGCGAGCCTCAGAAGATTTTCGAGACCGAAGAAGACAAGGAGATCGAGGCCGACCGCATCATGTCTCGTTGCCTAGGTAGCAAAAAATGGTTGGAAGAGAAGTTGTCCAACGAATGGATTCTGATGCGGTGGAAAGAGCGTTGTTTTGTGACACCTCCCGAAGACCCCTCCAGTGCGAATCCAACGAGGACAATTCTGACGGCGACGACGTATGCTTCGCCGACCACATCGTCACCCACCAGCCGTGTCGCCAATGGCAATGGATCAACATCATGGGGCCTGACAATCTCGGGCTTCTACTACGTCGCATTGAATCGCCTGTCCGGAGAGATTGACGGCATGTACTATGATCCCGGCTCCCAGCCCTACCAAGCCCTCAAGATGTCTCCAGAAAGTACCAGTACTTCCTCAACGTCGTCCAGTGCCGGCGCCGACGGCAGTCGGGTCGTCCAAGCTTGTGGGTGTGGAAAGCGGGATTGTCAGGAAACGGTCGGGCTGAAGAAATGGTTCCCATCTATCGATCTTCGGTGAGCGAAAGGAGAATTATTAGGGGGCCAAGCGTACTAGTATTTCTGCTGCTATGTAGTTGGGGTTCCTGGACCCAGAAAAAGCTATCATCGAATCAAGATCGTTTTCCGCAGTCGCCCAAACCTAGACTTGCACACCTGCTAGACTCGGATTTTTGTCCCTTGTGACCTGGAGAAATAATCAATCACGAGGCGAGGGCCTAGTGCGGCGTGCCCCCCCCGACGCCTGAAGCGGGTAAGCTCGATAGGCGAGAGAGCTTCAAGCTTTCTCAAGGTTCGCCCTTCCAACGACTTGTGACATATTTCTTCCGTGTTCTTGTTGCTCCACTTCATTCAGGCTTGGGTTGCACAGCTTTTATACATAGACCTGCTCACTCCTTGGGGGCAATACATTAGTACTAAACATACCAACAAATCCCCGGGCGGCCATACACAATTTCTACAAAGTCGATGCTCTTACAACCTGAGCATCCCTCACGATGACAACGACAATGGCGCAAACGGGTCTTCTCGACTCGTTCCTTGCGGCGATCCAAGCGTCGCTGTCGGTACTCCTGGTGATCTCGTACGGCGGCATCGCGGCGCACCTCAACCTGTTGAACAGCGCCAGCACAAAGGCCATCAGCAAGGTCTGCGTACGCATGTTCCTGCCCGCGCTGCTGATCGTGGACATTGGATCGCAGCTGCACGCCGGCTCGGCGAATCGGTACCTGATCGTGTTTCTATGGGCGATTATATGCCATTTGGTTTCTTTTGTAATCGGCATTGTCGCGCACCTGTGGCTGGGCATGCCGGACTGGACGACTGTGGCGCTGATGTTCAATAATACGACGTCGTATCCGCTTCTGTTGATTGCTGCGCTGGATGAGACGGGCATTCTACGGGCGTTGATCGTCACGGATGAGAGTACTGCTGCTATGGTGGCGAGAGCGAAGTCGTACTTCTTAGTGTTTGCGACTGTGAGCAGTTGTTTGACCTTCGCGGTGGGGCCGCGGTTGATTGACACCGAGCATGCGCCCGAGGACAGCGAGTCGAAGGAAGACGGGGATGAGCCGTTCGACGCCATTGAGGACCGATATCTCGACGATGAAGATGACGACGACGATCCTAGAGCCGACGAGCGCACGAATCTACTGCAAAGCCCCGCCACCTACGCGCCACTCAGCCCGCTACTGGGCCAGAACGAGCGTCGCTCGACGGTCAGCTTCGCTTCCGTCTACGCTGGGGAGAACACTTTTTTCCCATCTACGCGCCGCTCCTCGTTTCTAGGCAACCCAGCCTCTCCACAACTCAACACGCGGCGCTCGTCCATGTCCGGAATGGCAATGGGTGCCCCGAACCGGCGCGCGTCGATCGTGCCTAAGAAGCAGTGGTACAAGCTCGGCCCCCGCACAAAGTGGTGGCTGCTGTTTCTGTCTGACTTCTTCAACGCACCGCTCTTGGGCGCGCTCATCGGTGCCGTCATCGGGCTCGTGCCGACATTGCATCGCGCCTTCTTCAACGACACGTACGAGGGCGGCATCTTCACCGCGTGGCTGACGGCGTCGTTGAAGAGTATTGGCGGCCTCTTTGTGCCGTTGCCCGTTGTGGTCGCCGGTGTCAGTCTATACACGGCCATGAAGGAGGCTTTGCAGGCGAGGAGGGCGGGCTCGGATGAAGAGGGCAGCTCGGATCTTGATAAGCCGAAGAAAATGCCCTGGGTCACCGTCGCGTTTATCATGATGGTCAGGTTTGTCATTTGGCCGGCGGCGAGCATTTATTTCGTGTTTCTGGTCGCGAAACATACGACCATTCTGGGTGACGATCCTATGTTGTGGTTTGCGCTGATGTTGATGGTAAGTTTCTCTTCCTCGCTTCCGTCTACGATTTCGCATTCCAGTCTGTTTGCAGATGGAAGGTGTCCCGTTGCAGAATGTATGAATACTTACAGTGCTTTCCTTCAGCCCACCGGTCCACCAGCGATGAAACTCATCACGCTCGTCCAAGTCAGCGATGCCGATGAAGAAGACGAGAGGAATATCGCAAAATTGCTTACTGTACGTCCTCATACCCCTTGTCCTCAATTTTTTTTTCTCCGGCACGGTCGAAATAGTGCATAGCCAGAGATTCCAGGGTCGCGGTCGATTTCTGGATTCAAAACCGGATACATCCAACTGTTTCATCTGCTGATTCTTCCACAGATCTCATATCTGATATCTCCGATCCTGAGCTTTACAGTCGTGGGCGGGTTGAGGGCCGCACAAGCGGCAATTCCACAATGACAATTGTGTGTCTAAATCAGTGGGCATGGATTGATGGGGTAAAAAACAGAAAGACAAGCAGACTCTGAGTTAGTAAGGAAAGAAATTTCCTTATCACTACCGCAGAACTTTAGCCATTTGAATTATGAAAAGAGACATTGCTATTTCAAAGATTGCTTCTTTAATTTCAAAAATTTCTTTCACTTCGAGATACTAGTATGGGTCGCGCCTGCCCAACCTGACAGTCATGTACTACTAGCATTAGTAGTACAGCCTCGCATGGCTCGGCGCAACAGCGACCGCATCATATACACGCCCACATCCCATGGCAATACTCCTATCACAGATTACCCTGTCTCTACACATGAAGTCGTGATGCTATTGAGCTATATTAGTTACTCCTCCCTTGCTACTTCGGCTCGCAACACTCCCGCTACGGCTGGAAGTGCTCAGTGGAGAAAGTTAGCTAGGACAAGTAGATGGTTATGAACGACTGACTAGGAAGCTAAGCTAGATCCACGCGTTGTGCTATCTCTCCTGTGATGCCTAAGAAGTGAACCGACCCCGTCGTCGGATCTGGAGCCAATCTTGATGCGTGAGCTCTGGCAGTCTCGGCTCATCTCCCGTCGGATCAATGATAGAGGAAAGCATCGTTGATCAGTCGGTCAGTGACGTGGCGATAGCAGCTCAAGAGGATAAAGCCTGGATCGAAGTCCTTTCTATGCCGGGAATGTTTGGCTTGCCACCACCTGAATCCATGCCATCAAAGTTGCTGGATGTCTCGGCCAATGAACGACACGTAGCTTTCACTCCCGTCGCATTGCGGGAACTTCGGACGCTGTGGTTCATGAGACTGAGCATTCTGGATCAGTCTTACCAGCTCATCAGATAACGCTGGCAGCAGGGCCGCGGTAAGCTGGCCTTAAAGAGTTGCACACGGCCTTCGTGAGGATCGCATTCTGGAATGGAATAGTCAAAAATGATAACATCCTTCAGCAAATATCCGTTAGATTGTACCAAGGCCGCGAGTTTCTGTCCATGATACCTTTCAACCCATGTTCTGATCAGTGATCCAATGACCATACTCAGAAATGAGGTATGTACTGTGCCCAAGTGACCGTTTCATATACACCTAACGGCACACGCCTCAGGCTGACGAATGATTCCACCACGATATAGAGCCTAGCAAGAACATATAGGGAAAGGCCACCAATGCTGATCAGCACGAGGGCGAAGAGCGCCACCACCACAGCGACCCCCAAAGCTACATAAAAGCAAGTCTCGAGCTGTGTCGCCAACCACCGAATGAAAGAGGTAATCTTTGAATCATCATTCAACCTCTCCCGTGAACCAGGTGGCGGTGGCACTGGAGAGCCTTTGGGAACCTTTCTGCGTCTTACATGCTTTCTGTCCTTATAGGATTCATACACAACCACAATCGGCACAACGATGAATGTCAGCGCGAGCATTCCGGCCAGGAATATAGCAAGCGGACCCGCGAGCGTACAGCCGGAAATTCTCCAAAGAAGGCGTTCTGTTTCGCTGGGGAAGTCGTGCTTCCACAGAGCCAGATGGATGCCAGCATAGACTCCCGAAACTAGCAAAAAGGAAGACGTAGCCATCAATCCCGTGTCTTCAGATTTGTCGCCCTTGTCCCAGTCCAGTAGTTCAGCTCCTGCTTGCAGATCCAAGTTTGGCAAGCGTAGCGCAAAATAGCTGGAAGAATATATGAGGTTGTGTGGCTCAAGATACGTTCTGACCTTGAACAGAGGCCTCAGCCTTGGCCCGGCTCCATGCCTTTTGTCCTTTGCATCAGGGCCATTGTCAATCGAACTGACCGCTCCAGGGCTGCCGGAATGAGTGACTGTTCTAGACATAGCAGCTGCACGTTTTCCCGCTTCATTGGCCAGACTAAGGTTTCCTGCCTCTTCAGCTGCGAGTTCACGCGCAAACGCTGCTCCCGCTCGATGCCATCGGCACAAATCCTTTTGTGACAGGTGGATGGCTAGCTTGTGCCATAAAACAAATGTGTCGTGCGCGTCTTCAAGGACACCAACTAGAGGTTCTTTCAGCAGAGGATCAATTTCATGAATCTGTATGGCCTTTGGGGTCAATCTCTTGGATCTCATGGCTCGAGCTGCCCATTCGTGCACCTTGAAGTGTAGGGTGCGACGGCACGACGTGAACAATGCTGAAGGCCCAACACCTGAAGTCAATGTTTGACCAGTGACCAAGAACAATGCTCTGTCTACGTTATGGAATTGCGTGCGGCAGAAGGAAGCGAGCTCTTCGTCCGAGGAAGCGACTGGTTGAGATTCTAGCGTACCAGTATTAACGTGGCCGAGTTTTGGTATAATGGCGTTTTCGTCGGCGGTTCCATCGTCATTCCATGTGTCATTTTGGGAGGTCGACCGCTGAAGGACAGAGCGGACCAACAGATTCGGCTCACTCTCACAGGCAAATGGCATTCGAGTCACATCGAATATGAGAAAGCTTGCTTCGCTTGATTTCCCCCCCGATTGTTTCAGTGACCGGTGTCGATATTCTTTCGGATCTCTGCTGGAAACTTTATCAAATTGAACCTGAGGTCTCAGAGTTGTAAAGGGTGGATAAGCTGACCCAGCGAGCCTAGTCATCGCCAGAGCAACTTCATCTGGCATATCAATCACAACTATTGAGGGATCTGCCACGTTCAAGGGTTTGCGAAACCAGAATCCATACATAAGCATAGCACAACTAGCATGGACAAGCGTGTGGACCTCCAATACGGTCAAAGGGTGTCCCAGAGCCGCGCGAGAGATACACTGCAACAACGTCCAGGCGACCTGGAAAAAGACGAGTATCTTTGCGAGGTTGTCCGCCTTTCCTTTATCTTTTATGGTCTCATCTGGCACAAAGAAGTGCTCCCAGTGTGTCTTTTTGGCAAACCTCAATACACCAGCGGGTGTCAGGGTCATACGCGACACATTGTCATAGATCTCGCTAACGTCAATCACCAAGCCACCCATCACGACATAGAATCCATATCTGAGAGAAAATGGGTTCGGCATCGGAGAAGGTTGGCTCATGGGAGCAATTTTCCCGCCAGCTGAGGAATTTGTCTTGGGAGAAGTTTTCTTTCCCCAGCGGCCAAAGGTGTAAAAGAACTCCCAAAGTCTTTGCGAGAATGGCGTGCTTGACGGAGCCTGGAGTCCAGCTTGTTCCAGCTTTATGTTGTAAAGGTCGCGGCAGAAGTTGCTTGCAATGTAATATTGCTGCCACGCAGAGTATAGAACGACCTCCGGTGCAAAGATAGCTATCACAACCCATTTGGTCTTCCGCCAAAACTGTGCACTTTCATGCTCTCCTCGCGCGGGAATGTTGATGTGAATGGCGGAATAAACACAGAGAAAGAGGGTAAACACGCAGCTGTACAAGAGGCTCCACGTTCCACGGTTGTCGGGTTCAGCCTTCCATCCTGTGACGTATTCCGTGTTGTTGACATGAGCCATCTTTGATACTTCTAAATTTGCGCGGTACGATTTCCAAAACTCGGTGGAGAGTAATGGCTGAAGGAGAGGAGAGTTTCAGACTCAACGCACTGATTGTTGCGGTGGGGTTGAAGTATTCGAGAATCCAATCCTTATGAAATTGAAGAGCAGATGATATTAAGCTGAAGTGTTTCGTTATGCGCCTGACCCCGCCTATAGTCCATCAATTGTATGCGGCAACTTTCCAGCTGATATCGAGAATCGACAGTTTCGCTCTGGGCGGCTCAATTTCGAGCTCATCAACGTTGCATACAGGATTGCCAACAGTGTGAGGGAGATTCTAGGATGTCTCGAATTGATATTTTCAGAGATGCAAAACTGGCAAGGTCGTGAGGCTGAAAAATCCATTGTTCTGCTTTTGAGGCTCGGTTGGGGCTTAGACCGCCACCAATTGACAAGGCGACGAATACGAGGCGGAGTCTCCTGCCCTGCAAGCAATATTGTCGCGGTATTGGATGCGGCTCAAGCCTAGATGTGATGTTCTGCGGCCTGCTACAATTTTGAAAGTAAGAATTCCTCATTCAGGGTATTCTAGCAAACAATGCCCCGGGATGTTCAGGTTAGGCTGAGATGATGAAGATTTACTTGACACCATACATTGTGGCCTACACCCTCATTGATTCGCGCATGTCCTTTGGCGGAACTTTGTTGTCTCCTGGTGGTTGAAATTAAGCATGTGAGATAGGGAATTCAAGGAGAAATACTTATGGTAGCGAGCTTTTATGATAGATATCCGCTTTAATGAGGGTGTATATTTGAAGGGGACATGGTCATGACAAATATGGTCAAGAGAATCGAAGCTGTCGACAAAGCTCAGGGAGAGCTACTTTCATCAGTAAGCAATTCAACGTGTCTCCCTGGATGCAGTGCTGTACGGATTCTCTAGATTCGGCGTCAAGTGCGCACATGTTCGATGCCTTGGTCGCTCCATCTTGGAACCGTCACCCAATTTCGAGTCATAACCTGCCATGCCTGAAGTGGATAGTCTTGTCCGGTTGTTACTGACGGCTTCTGAATGACTGTAACATAATCTGTAACCGCAGGATGAAATGCAGATCACAAAGACAATGGGCTTCGCGGAACCTGCCTCGAAATCGGAAATTCTCGGTGTCATAGAATGTTGGCACAGACACAAGCACCATACCATACGTACTTCGTAGACGCGTTCGAAGCTCTCCAATGATAATATTCCTTACCTCCCCACAAGTAAGATCCCTTTCTGGGAATCCACTTGGTACGTACTCATTTCGTTTATATCAACACGAACAAAATTTTTCTACTCGGAAAACTCCGGTAGCGAATCGGATTCTGCGAGCAGCAGTGCACAATACTAGTATAATCTGTCCCATAGACGCTGAAACCACTTCGGAGCGGTAGGCTTTGAGCCAAACAGAATCACATTAGAAAGGAGACATTTCCCTCTTTGGATAAATGCCGGCCGTTGCCTGTGTTGTCGCGTGCGCGGTGTGATCTCTGCCGATGTTGTCGTGTAAATAACGCGCTTCTTCCACCATATTAGGAGCGTGTGCGAAAGCAAGCGAAGCGCCAGGTCTGCGACCAGCCGACCGGTAACATGCCGAGTGAACGAGGGCCTGTTGATCGACGGCTTGTAAAAAGAAACTAATCAATTGGAAATGATTGGGTGTCAGTATATTTTCTGGATTAGCATGGGAAGTGAGCCAGGATGGACCATGCAAGTTGCAATCACCATGATGGCAATACCAGAATCGCGTTCAGTCCTCTTACCTGATGAAGTCTAGGAAGTAGTTGTATGTAACAAAATAAAGGACTGCCGAATTGACATTCGAATGGCCGAACATTGACGATCTCTTCTTTTGACGAGATTGTGAAGCAACGGGAGAGCTACCGCCAGCCCGCCGTTGCAGAGAGCACATGGAAAAGCGGGATCCTGCAGTGCGTTGTGCAACGGCGGTGCCCATGTTTCAGGCCAGCATTTCCCAACCTCATCAGGCTAGAAAGCAGCCTTATCAAAAGTCGATCTCACTGGTACGGGGTACGAGTACGGCATAGAGCCACTTCGGAGAAAGGTGCAGACCCTCTCGCGACATCTGCGGTTTCATTTGAAGGGCTTCGATTCGCGATTATGTTGACCACATGCCATGGCAAGCGAACCCTGCTACAGCTTGATCAACTTCTGCTGGGAACGAATCAAGCCGATATCCAATTCTCGGATGGAAGCCGAGGTTCTGAGAGCTCTGGCTGGGAGTAGAAAAAATCATCTCCACATCAGCTTGTGACAGATTAGAAGACAGGGTGTGGTGATGTTCTGATTGTCAGACATAACAAAGACCCGATTGCCAGCCGAAGTCGGGTGTCGGGGTCTCGAGGATTGATTCGATAATAAGAGAGGTGTTGGTGTTGGATGCTGTCGTGTGAACAAATTTCTTGGACGGAGGTTCAGACGAAGGAATTTGAAGAGTGGAGAGAATCTTGGGGGAGGCTTGAGGTGATTTGCTGCGCTTGGGGCTGCTTCATCTCCCAGGGCGGGCACTCAGAGACTAAACCAGAACAAAGTTGACGCCTGACGCAGGAACCGGTGCGCTTAACACGCCCCAGAGCACGCTAATTGCAATAGTGGCTGGGCAACGCCTGGATATGACTTCCATTGCCCATTAGCTTCTCCACTACGGACTTGGGGTGGACTTTTCCATTTTACGGACGTCCACAGTTACTGGGGGGAAACTGCGCTCACTCTCACTCTCAGCCTGCGCTCACACTGCGCTCGCCGCCAAACTGTTGCTCTCCCCTGCCATTCTCCCTCCTCCCTTGCTTCACCACCGCCTCACCACGCAACCACGCTCTCTTTCCTCCTCCACACCTGCTGGTCGATCATTGTCGTGTACGAGTACTACTAGTATTGTTCTTTTCCACGCTCACTACCTCCATACTCACCTCTGTCCCGAGCCTGTTGCAAGTCAACCCCTAATACTATACCCGTCATTTACATCCTATTCGAGGCTGGAAAAAAGGAGCTCTCCTCGCTTCCATTCATTCACAACACAACCAACGACAATTCATTCAATATTGATCTGTACCACAAGACGGCGGCTACCTATCTATTATAAACCACCCCTTAATGAGCCTACGAGCAGTACAATTGTCGGATACTTGGAACATATAACGTCTTCGATATGCATTGACTTTTCAAGGTGCGATGCCCTCCGTTTTGCCTCCATGTCTCACATACTCTGACACCATCTGCCATTTGACAGATCCCTGACTCTACTGTACTCGTATCTCGCCGTGCTGTTTCGCCGGCTGCCACTCGTTATATTCATTCCTTCAAACAGCTGTATACCAAAGAAAGACAACATCTCTCGAGAACCCCTCACCTTGCCGTTCGTCAACAAACGCCGGTTCGCTTGAAAATACCACGCAATTGCAAGCCACATCTTGTACATCTGGCGACTGAAAGCGTGAAAGAACACTCTTCGACAGAGTTATCTCCCCATAATATATCGGAATCATCCCTCGGCCGCCACCCTGATCCATTCGGACTCTCATGCATTCGCCCTGAACGCTTCCTACAATGGAAAGACCCGCGAAGCGCATGAAAATTACAGACCCAGAAGTAAGAAATCCTCGAGGCTCAGGATCGAGAAGGACAGAAGGCCTGTTCACATCAGAACTCGGCATGAGGAGCGACGAATCGGATGGTAATGTCCAACCGACCCGGACCATCAGTTTGTCGGATTTTCAAAGGCAAAAGGTGTTTGGAAACTATCAACATATCCCACAACCGGAGCTGCGGCGCAGGAATGCTGGGATCTATCTTTTGCCACGAGCTCCCGATGCCACCGTCACGGCCAGTGTGGTCGAAGTGAATGTGAATGATGGCACGTCGACGTCGAAAGTCACCGAAGTGCCGGCGGCTACGACAGGTGCCGTTGTTTCATTGACCGATGTTGGATCCATGACCACCGCCGTCTCGGTCACCATTCCTGGCATTTCAAATGGCACTATAGTCACTGGAAGCGCCACAGACTCATCCCACGAGACGATCACATCTAGCACCACTTCGCCAACCGATGATACATCAACAATCACATCGTCGTTCACAACATCACAGATAACAATTCCATCCAACGGAACGACAACAGCTTCGGACACAAGTTCAGAAGAACGGACTGTCACGGTCACGGCAACATCGACCTTGGAGCTCTCCTTGATCAATGGCACCCTCATTGCTACAGAGCCCTATGGAACAAAGCCTACTACATCAAGAAGTGTGCAAGTTACCAGCAGCTCAGCCTCCAGAACCTTTACCTTTGGCGAACTTTCGCCATCCTCCACAAACACTACCGATGGCTTTTCCACCATTTTTTCAGAGAGCACTGCCAGCTTTGGACTTGCCACGGGCGCTGCAGGTGCCACCGACACGCCGACCACCACATCTGACGCAGCGGCTACATCAAGTTCCAGCTCAGATTCAGGTGGAGGCGGTGGAAGCAGCACAGGATTGACACCAACTCAGCAGCAAGTGGTGGGAGGGGTTGTCGGCGGTGTAGCTGGAATTGCACTTACACTTGCCATTATTCTTGTTGTTCTTCGTTGGTACCGCCGACGTCTCAAGGCTCGGGGACGGCTCCCTGAGCAAATTGCTGCTAGAGAGCTAGCGGGTGGGAATGGAGATGGAGGCGATTCATACCCAATGTCCCAACGATCATCTTCCACACCTCTTACATTGGCTGTAGCCCATGGGTTGAAACGGTTTCGACCTCACAGTTCTCAAACTCTTCAGACGATGGGAACAGCTACGACCGACGCCAGCATCCCCGAATCTGAGCGTGGGTTTCAACGCATTGCTGGACGAAAGATCGCTCCAGTCCTTAGCAGTGGGGGCGACCCTTATGGTGGAAATTTCGGCGCCTTCGAAAAGGATACTGGTGTAGGTCCATCAGACATGCCAAGCATATCTGAACGTGGTCTCTCCGGCGCTTCTTTCTACCAAGATAACCAAGGCTTCTATGGAGGTGTGGGCACCCAAACACCAGTAGTCCCATCCTCACCCACAACCGCCACCTCGGCGGCTAAGACGATTGACACTTCTATTGCTGCTGGAACTTCAAGCACGCGAGATTTTGCGGAACCACGGGCATTGTCGGCGCTCAATAGCAGCCAAGTCTCTCTAGGCGCACCTAGTCGACCTGATGGGTTTGCAGTGATGCGACCTAGTCCTGCTCGAACTCCTGTGACACTGAGTCCAGCGACGAGCTCCATCCGGTTGCCCATTCAACAGGCCCCTACTTTGGATGAGAATGCACCTCCGCTGCCGGTACAAGTCTTGCGTGATGGAGTTGGCCGCAGCCTAGCTAGTCTAGATGGAAGCAGGGTCAGTCGAAGCAGTGGACGAAGCAATGGCCGGTTTGTTGAGAATATGTGATTGATATCTGCGATGTCATGAGCCAGATGAACTGACCCGACCATCAAACCAAATAATGTCTGTTTACTTTTTATTGCTATTGAGCGAGGAGCTTGGGGCGTTATCCAATTGACTACTACCATACCATGTCAAAGTCACAGATGAGAGCAAAATAGGGCTGTCTTGAGTACTGTACCAGTCTATCTGCATAGTTGTCTGTACACACCCCAAAGTGCAAAGGAGATATTACTGTTTGGATGATACCCGCCGTTACTACCATGCTATCTACACCAAGAAATATAATTTTACCATGTAGTGTATACCCCTTATGCCGAGATTCCAGTTCCTATCTTTCGATATTAGTGCACATGGAGAACTTGGTGCGTTATTTCCACACGGTGCGGCCTCTTGCGTCACCCTACAAAACGCAGAATGATTCATTGGTTCACCCTAGCCTTTTCAACAACTGACAGTGCCGTCCATCGAAACATCTCGTCCTCTTCAGAGCACTAACAGAAATGTATTCGGCCACTGAAGCCAAGACCATTTTTCGTTAATACTAGAGTACCTTGATCTAACCTTGCCAACTCCTTGGCAGTATAAAATTATGAATCTCGATGTTGACGTAGGGTGGCCTAAATACGAGGCTCGAGATCTAGACTTCAATTTCTTGCCTCAGCTGAAAGCATAACCTCTTCTGACCCCATCAAGCTCCTCGCCGTCGCTCAACAAGGCCTAAAATACCCCCCATGATCAAACTATGAGCCAGGTCGACGGCTGAGTCAGCCCTCGACCTTTACCAGATGTCGACGACGCCCACCCCAGAACCAAAGACCGTCCCGTGGCAGAGCGAGCCCAATACGCGCGGAACATGGAGCATCCTCACGAACTGTGTCCTGACTCTCATCGTCTGCGTCTACACTGCGGTCCACCTGAATGTACCGCACAGAGATGACAGCCGACGTTTACAACTAATTCGAAGGGCGAAATGGGTGGCCTTGGGCATCCTTGCCCCGGAGCTTGTGGTTTACAATGCCTGGAGGCAGTGGGACACGGCGACAGAACTGTCACAGGAGATTGGAAGAATGAGCTCCTCGCCGTCAAGCATGCCGCTTCTTCCAAAGTGGACCAGCAATTGGACTCTGGTTCACAGCTTCTTCTGCGTCATGGGCGGATTCGTGGTTGACATGCCATCAACGCACGCCCCGCCTGCAACCGATGCGCGACCGGAACGGCTGACACTGACTCCCAGAGGAGTGCTTCGCGCAGCAGAGCTCGGTATCGAGCTACCTCAGCTTACACAGGAAGCCATCAAAGATAGGAGCAAGGCCGACTCCCTGGCGAAGCTGTTGGCTTTTCTGCAAGCCGGCTACTTGGCCTGCCAGTTAATTGGCCGTGTCGTCAATGGGCTGACCGTGACTGAACTGGAAGTCAACACGCTTGGTCACGTCATGTGTGCTCTGATCCTTTTCATCTTCTGGTTGCGAAAGCCGCTGGACGTCAAGGATCCCGTCGTTGTCGGAGGCCAGGATATGTTGGAGCTGGTTGCATATTGGTCGATGTCTCTCGAATCTCAAGCAACGGGCGAGTGGGAGGCCAGCAGATTCAAGCAGCTGGTCGCAAAAATCTCAGAACCGCCCACGACTGAGTTGATGGATCCGCAGCAACACCCAGGTGACTCGCCCGCGAAGGGCAAAGACGGAATAGAGATTAATCACGACTCAGGTGGCGCAATGCTAGATTTGGCGAACACACATAGCAGATCAACAGACCCCGCGATGGAAGTATTCGACCGATGGCCCCTGAGCTCCGATGACTGGCAGCCCAGCGACGTTGTGCTCATCATCGCCGACGGCTCTCCATCTTGGACGCCCGAAGACATCAAAGAAACGATCCAGCAGTACGAGTCGTGGAACACGGCGGCGACAAAAATCTACTGCTCCAGCGCTAGCGTCTCATCTTATCAGCCCCGCCATCTCGACACAGAAAAACAAGTCGAAGCCTTCTACATCTGCCTCAGCCTTACGGAGCTAGAACGCTGGGATTTGGCCTGGAAAGGCCGGTCCCGAGACCCCGACAACCCCTCCGACAACGTGATCCCGCGCGCCCGAAACTGGAGCAGAGACCTCGACCCCCTCTACTCCCGGCGCGCCTGGCTCGTGACACCAGCCATCGCGCTCGCCACGGCCTTGTACGGAGGCTTGCACCTACTTCTCTGGCACGCGCCCTTCCCCAGCGCAACGGAAAAATGGCTGTGGCGCGGCTCAGCACTCATCATTGCGGCCTCGGGCCTCGCAGCCATCCCCTTCGTGCTGGCCGACAACTATGGCATCGATCTGGACGAGCGGTCGGCAGATCTGGCCAAGCGCTGGCTGCTGCGGCCGGCTGGGGTGTCTGAGTCGTCGCGCCGCGTGCTGTCGCGGTCAGGCGATGTCGGATACTATGCTGTCATGGGCACCGTGCTTGCGATCTATGGCTCCGCTAGAGCGTTTCTGGTCATCGAAGCTTTGATTTCCTTGAGGGCTTTGCCACCCAGCGCGTACAAGACGCCGGATTGGAGTCAGTGGATTCCTCATCTTTGAGTGATTACGGAGGCAGAGCCGAGGAAAAGATGATGGCCCTTCGACGCGAATTTGCGATGCATCAGCTATTATTGCTCAGATTGCATAGTGGCTGCTTCTGAATGTCCGCCAGAAATTTATCTACTCTGAAAAGTACCGAAATCTCTATTTCTAGTTTCATTAATATGTCCTCGTATATTCGTACTGTACCCTACCAAATCGTGTGCATTCGTTCGCGAACGGAAAAAAGCCCCATCTCTACCATGAATGAAAACACGTCCTCAGAATGTAAACTGCATCAACCCAGGATTCAACACCAGCGGCAGGAGGAAATGGAAAGCCACCACCAGCGCCATGGGCCAGATAGCCGTGAAGTCCTTAATCTGCCAGTCATGTGGTACCAGGTGTCCCAGCGGACCGACACCCGCCAGAACGATCATGGCAAAAACCATAAGGAAACAAAAGAGGAAAGTGAACTTGAAGCGGCGCAGGATTGTCGGCACCTCGTCGAAGAAAGACGTGCGGGTGGCTTCTTTGGCTGTGGCGCCCCAGCTCATGTTGATGGACAGCATGTGGCAGGCAATGGCCTGTGACACGTGGATGGAGATGCCGCCGAGGAAGATTGTCAGCAAGGGTAGCCAGGTCAGGTTTTCGATGAAGGAGCCGATGAGAGAGCGGCCGGCAACGCGCTGTGAGGATTGTTAGGGATGATCGTGAGAAAGGGAGGTGGGCTGTGTGATAGGACAGAGACTTACGTAGCGCAGAACGGCTAGCGACACGGTGCCTAAAGCTTGGAACACGACGACAATGGAGAAGTAGATCTTGAATGAGTCGGTGTAGTAGTGGTCGAGGTAGCCGTTGAACCAACCGATCAGGAAGTAGTTGAGCGCGGTGAGGACCCTGATAGATTGATTGTTAAGTCAAGTACGAACGATAGGGAGGCCAGAAGAGACTTACCAGGCGGAGCCAATTGCATAGTACGTTCCAATGTAGGACATGATAGTGATCTTGGCCATGATCGACATATTGGATGCGCTTCGACGATCAGCAAAATCATCACATTAACAAGACGAGCTCACTCACATAAACTTGCGGAATAGCGGTGTGACAGGACCTCGAGTGAACCAGTTGATGAATGGGTTGAAGATCAGTTCCGAGCAGCCTAGAAAGAGTCGGCTTTGATATCAACCGACAAAGCACGGCAGAAGACTCACCATAGGCATATTTCTCCCACCGCGCCAACTCGTCGTACACCGTCAACGACACTCCCTCCTGAAACCCTTCAGAGCCAAAGTATGTACTGAAGCGCAGGTCATAGCCCTTCGATTGTAATCTCAACGCCATGTCGAAGTCTTCCGACACAGTATTCTCCGCCCAATACTTCTCCACGCTATCTTCCACGTACGCGATATCTTGCAGTGCAGACCACCGAAGAACAGCATTGTGACCGACGAATGGTGCAATGTCGCCGTTGGCCACGGCGAATTGGATGGCCGTGTACACTAGGTTCGTAAAGAAGGTGATGCCTTTCTCGAAGAAGCTGGTGGTCACGTTCATGACGCCAGAGCTGAATTGAATAATGGCAACTTGAGGTGAAGCTTCCATCTCGCTCACCATGTCGAGAAAACAGTCGGCGGGCACTCTCGTATCTGAGTCGATGATCAGAATGTAGTCACCGATGCGGACATCGCCTTGCGCCCAAGTCCTGCCTTGGTCCTGTTCGATGATTTGCTGAAGAATGTCTTTGTATGCCTCGTCCTCGTCCTGCTGTGTCCAGGAATCGTGTCGAGGTATCCTAGCAAGTTGATCTTCGATCCTTGCCGAGACATACATGGCATAATTCATGTTAGAGGCCTTTTTGAATTTGCCGGCACGGATAAATGCCTTCTCTCCACTCTCGGGTTTCGGGCTTGGGTTGTGCTTGGGGCGAGCAACCCAGCCAATGTTGTGTTCCTCATAGTACTCGCGGCGTTCATTCGCTTCGCTCTCATTGACGAGCTGCATACCGTCGTCGTTGACAAAGATGTTTGCGGTCCCGCCTTGCATCTCGTAAGTAGAAATAGCTTCTCGAATTGAAACCATCGTGGGATCAATGACGCTCCAGAGCCTGTTCACGAATTAGCATATGCCGATTCAATTGCAGTTTCACTTACCCTTCCTTATACACTGGACACTGGACCGTCACGTGTGGGAGGGTGTCAGTTTCTAGCCTTTTGCTTCTGATGCCCGAGAAAGTGCGAGAGTTTGATTCCATCTGGTTGACAGGCCCAAAGACCTGTGAGATGCCGTTGATCAGGGTCTGAAAGAAGAACCATCCTAGCCATACCTGAGGAAGAATGACCGTAGCAAGTGCAAGACGTAGATAGGTACTGTCAGTCTTCACCTCGACTGCAACCTTACGCCAGCCAACCCCGATCGTCAAGATGACAAGCAGGCCTGCGAAGCCCATCAGTACGGCCTGATAGAGAATGGTCTTGCGAGGTTTGTCGTCGAACTGGCGTGCTTCTTCCACGTCATCTGTCTTCTCTCGTATGCTTGGTGCTGCGCTGGTGTGCTCGCTTTTCGGGATGACAAGATTCTCATCCTTCCACAGAAGCGATACCAGGTGTTGCTCGATCTTCTCAGCCCTCGTGATAACTTGTTCGGGATCATCATGCCAGACCACGAGAAATCCGGGGTCCTGAATGAAAGCGGCAAAGTGATGTTTCTTGCTTTTAGACAAGAACGTGATATTGGGAAGCACCTGGATCCGCAATCCGTCGAGGTATGGCACGTAATGTAATTGTGATGTCCGCAAGAATGTCGCGATGACATCGGTCTTCACCGTCATTGCCACCTGATCCGATTCAGCATAGGACTGTCCTGAGCTAGAGATTACTCACCTTAACATTGAGCTGGGAGACTTGCGCAAACAGCCCATTCTGCTCAAATAGAAGCTCCGAAGGCTGGCAGACGAAGTCACGCTTGCCTCGCTTCAAGATAACGCCCTCTCCCTCTACGCTGTTGGACCACAGCTTCTCCATCTGACGCTGTCGAAGAAACTTGATCATAATGTCGCACTTGAAGGCACTCGCTGAGCCGAGTGGGGCTGCAGAGTCGGCGCGAGACACAAAGGACGATTGGGAGGGAGAGCGGGGGTATCCAGACATTTGAGAAGGGGAACGAGGGTATTGAGACGACTCGACGTCGTAATCATCGTCATTGTCATTGTGATACGCCAGTGGCGGCCTTTGCGGCATCTGATAGATGTTGTTCATCTCCATTATCTGGGTTTGCGTTGATAGTGACGATATCAAGGTTAAGATGACTGTAGTGAGGAATTCGAGATAACTCGAGCAACTGAAAGCAAGTTCAAGGATTGGAAACGAGCGACTATAATGGTAAACGAGTGACTGTGAAAGAATGTGGTGTGTACAAAGACACGGCAAACGAGTGTGATAGAACGAGCGTAGGGCAGAGCAGCAAGGTGAAGGAAAGGAAGAGTGCTCGAAGGAAGAACGATTAGAGATGATCCTGGGAAACGAAGCGTAGAGAATGCCTCCCTACCCATACTGCCCTGTATCCACAAATAGCTCCCTTGATTCTGAACCCGAAAGCCGTCAGGCAGCGTCAGAGAGGGGACAGCATGATGCCTTGAGCGACGAAACCTTGCTTGCGAGGCCACCAAGAGGCCAATCTCGCTCATGCAGCTCCCGAAAAGGGTGTCTTGAGATTTGATCAAGCGCTCGATTTTGTATAGTTGCCCGTTTCGGAAGTGACTTGCCTGAGGCTGAGACCGAAAGCTTGTCGCGGTTCAACTTGGAGCAATCACAAATGGAGTGTCTGATTCCTGAGTAAAGCACTTCACACAATATTAGTCGCGAAGAGGTTCCAATGGCACAATGGCCGAGTCTGGCTCGAATCGTATGAACTTGAGCTGGGTTCCATTGGTGGGATGGTTGTCGGTTCAATGATCCATTCAGCATGGGAGAAGCGCAAGGACGCTGTGAACAAGCCGGGGTCCCCTGGATAGAAGTTCAACATCAGCCGAGCACGTTATCATCGTAGTGATGATTTGAGAGCGTTTAGGATTTCTCCTGGTCCAGGAATGTCGAGGTCAACGCAGCACGCGTATTGGGCAAGGATACATGGTACAACAAGACGTTTAAAGAAGGTGCAGAAAACTCTGCATATTCGATGTTTCAGAAAATCTCGTTTAGGCGCTTGGCAAGCCACGTTTCCCGGTTCAAGCACGGAATCCAGCCACTGAGCAACTTGATCGCCGCCTTCCTTCACAAGTCATGGTACCCGTCGCCCAGCATAGGTTGGCGCAGCTTAAAAACGTGCAAGCATTGGGGCTCTTATGGGGCACGTACTGAGCGCCAGCCGGGATACTGGCAAGATTCGCGAATGATACGAGGACCCAACACGGGACAACGGCTGGCAGTTCGTCCATGGCGCCATGTAAGTGCCATGGCATCGATAACGGCTTTTCAATGCCCGAAACTCAACGCTGCTTTCGTCTTTCTGGTTTTTTTCTTGAACACATCCCGCCGTCTCCTTGAGATCTGGAGATGGGGGCCACCTACATACGTGCTCCTAAGAGTCGCGCAAGCACACCAGGACGTTTCGGGTAACAGAGCCGCATGCTGCGCGGTAGATAGGCCAATCTCCACACAAGGGGATGATAATACTTGTCTTCTAGGCTCTGGAGTCTGGAGGCACACACCCATGAGACCATTCGTGCGCAAGATACCATCCCAAGTGTCACAAACCGCACCCGAAACATGGTATTTTTGCTATCGCATGTTCCAGGTCGCTCCTTATCAGCGTTCGCAAGGAACCCTGCTCAGATCACCACTGTAGTAGTCTATGGTAATCTATCCTCCTGCAGGTACTCCCGTGTGACTCCACCTCTTTCCGTGGGTTTTAACGGCTGGATGATATATCCGCCAACAAGACTTTACCTCACTTACATGGTTGCATTCGGGGTGGTCCCTGTCAGATGTGTCTGTATCTCTCTGCAAGCCAGATACGTAGGCCGTCAGATAGTCCTCGGATACCCACCTGACCTAGACCTGGTTTGATCCATGAGGTTGGTATCATAGCGCTTCACTTCTCCCCTGCATTTTCAATTTGCTGAGTATCTGACGACCCGCGCAGTACCAGAAATGGAAGATCAGGCCGAAAAGGAGATTTGCTCTTCCTCGTTGAGTTCACACCACTTCCAAGACACAAGGGCGGCTGCTGACCTGACTAGCTGATCAACATGGGACATGGCCTAGAGGTGAGCGACCGTACCAAATTCATGTATTGGCTGGTCGCTACGTCAGTTGTCTCATTTGAAATTTCTCAGGGGACAAGAGTTCTGGAGGGGCTCTCAGTCTGAATCCCGTGTCCTAACGGAGCTACTGTGTCTTCCATTTTGACAGAGTCGCTTGCACAGACTCTATCGCAAGCAATTCAGCAAAGCACTGTGACCATGGCCCAACCGACACACGAGAAGTCTACTCAAGATCACCTGGGCTATGGTACGCCGACAACACCTCAGTTCAAATTCTTCGACTCTAGAAATGCCTCTTCTGTTGCAATTCACCAGCAGAATCTAGCAAACCGCTACTTTCGTTCTCGCCGGATAGGCAAGGACAAAATCGAAAAGCCGTGGCTCGACAAGAAAGATCCTCGACAACGGTGGCTCAGTATTATCCCGCTAATCGGACTTCTGATCGGGTTGGCACTTTCTGGGTATCTGGTGTACGATGGCCTGGCTTCTGTGGAAAACCCAGTTTACTGCTCAGTGTACGAGGACGATTTCACCCATGGCTTCGACGACAAAATCTGGATCAAAGAAGCAGAAGTCGGTGGCTTTGGCAACGGACAATTCGAGCAAACAACTAGTAACGACGAGAACGTCTTTGTTAAGGACGGCATCCTGACGATCAAGCCAACCTTACAGGATTCTCGTCTCATTGAGACCAACAACGTCATTAACCTCACTGCCAGTGGACTGTGTACCTCTGATACCTGGAGCAGCTGCGTGGTAAGCACCAACACCACCAATGGAACGATTGTCAACCCTGTCAAAAGCGGAAGAATCAGTACTCGGAAGGGCGCTTCGATACACTTCGGGCGGATTGAGGTCGTCGCGAAGCTGCCTGCTGGCGATTGGCTGTGGCCTGCGATATGGATGCTTCCTGTCAACGACACCTACGGCCCTTGGCCCATGAGTGGAGAGGTAAGCGACCCAGAGCGGATGACCTTCCGAAGCTAACAAAGAGGCAGATCGATCTTGCAGAGTCGAGAGGAAACAACTGGACGTACTCTATGGGCGGCGACAATATTGTCAGTTCGACGTTGCATTGGGGTCCAGACAGCGGGAACGATGCGTGGTGGCGGACCAACAATCGCCAACACGCTCTGCATACGACCTATGCCGAAGGCTTTCGTAAGCGTGTTTTCTCTCGGACCCATGAGTATCGGCTAACCATGATAGACACCTACGGCCTCGAGTGGACTCCCACCCATCTCTATACCTACATCGACACCCGTCTCATGCAGGTCCTGTATACCAACTTCAAGACACCCTTCTGGCGACGAGGAAAATTTCCTGTCTCGGATACCAACGGGTCTGCGCTTATCGACCCATGGTCGCAGACCGGGAACCCGGCCACACCTTTCGACCAGCCATTCTACCTTATACTGAACGTCGCGGTAGGCGGCACCAACAGCTGGTTCGAAGACGGGAAAGCCGGTAAACCCTGGGTGGATGCGTCGCCCACGGCAAAGAAAGATTTTTGGGATGCGAAACAGCAGTGGTATCCGACTTGGCAGCAGAATGGAGAGATGCAGGTCAAGAGTGTCAAGATGTGGCAGAGACAAGGTTACGGGTCATGCAAGTGATGACGCTTAGGGCGACGGTGGCTTCGTTGAAAGGATCTAAGATCTGGCGGAATATACACGGTATACTTGGGGCTTCTGACGAGAGAAATGATTTTGAGACGAAATCCATATTAGACTAGAAGGATTCCTTAGGACAAGGTAGAACATCTCGGGATACACAGCAGCACAGATCCAGGTGCAGTCTGGTCCGATTCAGAAAAGTTCCGCGTCCTACGTGTGACAGACACACTCGGGATTCCCACCTTCCACCCGAGACGCCACAGTTCCGCCTGCACCACCGAACCTGGGAGAAACAGCGATGTCGTTTCTGATCAAGTCGTTGTGGTAGGACTAACTACTCGGACAGCCCACCTGCCCGATCATTGTGAGAGCCAGGAAGGAGCTTGACCACGACTAACTGTACGACTTTTGTGGCTCTTGCCTCACTGAGATCGTTGAAACTACCCCTTTCATCCTTGAAAGGACTACTGTCGGTCAGTGCTCTGCCAACCAGACAAGAGCCGTTTAGGTTGCTTGTCGATTGAAGGGGTCCTATTAGTGAGAGAGAACACAAAATGCGATTACGAGTACTTGCTGCTTCCCGTTTTCTGCACCATCGTTCCTACTCCTCACCGTACTTTTCCTCGCCTTCCCCCTCGGATTCCCACCCCTACGACTTCTTGATCTATCATGTTAAGTCACCAGAACCTTGAAGGAGGGTCCCTCAAACGACCCAGAGCCATTTTCCGGGAGGAAAATGGCTCTGGGTCGTTGCACGGATGTGACTGTTTCATGCATGTACGCTGTGGCCCAAAGAGTCCGGACTTCAGCCCTCAACCATAGCTACTCATGCCAGCCAATTGTATTAAAATTGAATTACCGTGAGACTGACTATCTGCATACCTAGGGAGGAATCGAGAGAGAGCATGGAGACGACAATGCCAAGATAGATCAAGCTCTTTCCACAGGGTTTCGTTTACTGATTGCATCCAAATCTTGCAGAAGCTACTCGCTCCTCTGTCGATATCGGCTTCTTTGAAGGCGAAAGAAGAAGTACTCGGACCGCCTATGAGGTAGCAGGTAGAAAATACCCCAGGATTCCGCAATTGCTCCCCATGAAACGATGCCAATCAGCGGCGCTCCCCGGACAACATCACGTCTCAATTGTCGCCGTGGTCCGGCCGAGACCGGCAGACCGATGGCTAGAACCACCACTTGGCGGGGATATGTACAAGACATGAATATTTCCATTCAGTTTAAATGGCATCCCCTGAGAGTTCTATCCCGCTATACAGCTTGCGAAAACGCATCCACCACTGTGGCCCCAGGTCAAACCATCTGAGTTCTCTGACTAGCAGAGATTATACGACTACGGTTCCCTAGTCTGGTCCGGTCCCCGGAGGTTTAACATTTCCAAGAGAAGAAAAATGTCCCAAAAGCACTCTAGTGTCAGCGCAGAAAATATCGAGAACGTTAGCAGCAGCGTGGCGTCTCAGGAGCACGAGCAAGACGAGCTGGCGAGAAGCGCGACCAAGGTGAACCGGCACGGCATCGCCCTCGTTCCTCAACCGACTGACGACCCGCATGATCCTCTTGTATGTAAAAGCGAGGGAGGGAAATTAATCTCCTTTTCCAACCCCCAGCGTCTGTCAAGATACTGACGTGTACACTTTCTATGCCCAAGAATTGGTCCACCACAAAAAAAAGCACGACGTTCTGCATCGTATGCCTAGCATCTTTCGCTGGCATCATCCAGGCCCTTACCAACTCGTCCGGTTTCTTCGTCCAAGCTGAATTGTATCATAAAACACCAGTGGACATATCTTACAGCGTGAGTTAGAACCTTTTAATCAGCTCTCTAGCAAGATGAGTTGCGAAGGGGGGTTTTTTGTTTTTTTTTTTTGTTTTTTTTAAAAAGGGGGCAGAGACTAGGGATCTCACGCTAATACTGGCCTTTTCTTTCTGCTTGCAGATATCTGCCGCCATCGCTGGATTGGCTGTTGGTCCATTGGCATGGACGCCTTTGGCTAGACAGATTGGTAAATGCGCGTGTATCTTCTGGTCGATGATTCTCGCGCTGTGCATGAATATCTGGTCGGCAAACATGACAGACAGCGGCGACTACATCCCTTTCGTGGTATCCAGGCTACTTGCAGCATTATTTGGATCGGCTAGTTCGGTCGGTAAGTCACAAGTTACTTTTGCTTTCCTTCTTTACCTTCAACTACTGACAAATTGGCTTCATTCCGGGAGGTGAAAAACAGTGGGCTCCAAGATCATAATCGAGACTTTTTACCTACATGATCGAGGCAAGTGTTTCGCAATCTATACTTGCTGCATCCTACTCGGAACCGTTGCCGGCGGCACTTTCTCCGGCTTCATCGTTGAGGAGGTGTCTTGGACGGTGCAATTCTGGTACAACGTCGCCCTCGAAGGGCTGGTCGCGATTTTATGCCTGGTCTTCCTACAAGAGACAGGCTGGACGAGACCCGGTGGACCTAGCTTCCCGACTAAACCCAAGTCACGAACGCAGGAACTCATGGCCACGTATTTTCTGACCCAGCGACTCACTCCACCAGAGACCGTGGCGCAGACTTTCCGAGCAGCATTGCTTCCCTTTGCCATTGGTGTCTCGCCAGTGACGACTTTAGTCGGCTTCCCGCTTCTGATCTACTTCTCCTGGTCGGTAGCGGTGACTACTTTTATCTCCGTTTTTCTTCAGGAGCCCCTTGAAGCGGGCGGTTATGCCTTCTCCCCAAAGCGGAATGCAGCCTGTGAGTAGTAGTGATATTTCACAGTTGTCCATGAAGTATCACTTATGACTAACACCATCCCCCACAGTCACTTTTACGCAGTGGATAGGCGTCTTTGCGGCTCAAGCCTACGGGTACTTCGTCAACGATCGTCTTCCTCTTGCAGTTTGCGCTCGCAGAGGAGGCAAGTGGCATGCAGAATATCGTCTCCATTCACTCTGGGTGCCGGTCTTGATAATATATCCTATTGGTCTGGGCATTTTTGGAGCTACTCTCTACTATCACTGGCATTACATGGTGCTGGCTTTTGCCGTTTTCCTCATCACCTTCAGCGGTGTGGCAGGGGTTCCGGCTTGTGTGAATTATGTGATCGAGGCATTCACACCAGCGTACGCCAACGAGGCCACTGCGATCATGAACCTATATCGACTGGTCTTCGGCATCGCTCTGACATTTTTCTTGTTCCCCTGGGCAGGAGCTGTTGGTATCAACTGGTGTTTTGGTATGATGGCCTTTTTCACCATTCTTGTCTTCCTCCTCATATTAGTGGTCATAAAGTACGGAGAAGAACTACGGAAGTACAATCTAGTCAAGGCAAAATCGGAGGAAGGAGTGATGGTTATCAAGCAAAATCAACATAGAGAGAAGGAAATGGCTTAAGAAGCAAGGAGAAGTTCAAGTGCCGAAACAGATTGGACAAACGGGAGAGGTTAGAAACACTATCCTGATGACTCACATGACAGTATGCAGAATAAAAGTTTCGTTCTCCTAGAGCAAGGCAAATTGGTGCTTGTTACTCGAAACTCATGCGCTGGCTCTCATATGAATATCGACAGTAAAGTTACACAGCAAATGCCGATGGACCTAGCGAACGTTCCTCTTTAGTTAATCAAGTAAGCACAAGATTAGCGGGAGTAGACGAACTCGGGCTGGCGAGTCGTTAGCAAGCCGCCCCGGCGCTCCGAGAAGATGACCGTCATCTGGATCAGCGTTGGGAGGGCGTTAGATAGTCTAGCTACTCCTTTTGATGCTGCCAGCCTGCCAACCACATCAAAGAACTATACATTAAATACTCACGGCAATTTATCAGCCACAGCCAGACAAGTAAATTGAACTCGCGTTGAACTATGAAAGTCATCATCATCGGAGCCGGCTTGGGAGGTCTGGCATGTGCTCTTGCCTGCCGTCGGGAAGGATTGGAGGCACTTGTTCTTGAAAGAGCACCAGAAATCTTGCCTGTACGCTTCCAATTCCCTACCAAATAGCTCTTGAAAGCTCGTCATAATTATTGAAGGGTATCCTCAATACTAAATACGTACCAACCAGATCGGCGCAGGCATACAAATTCCGCCAAATGGTGCCAAAGTCTGTCGGTCACTGGGAATTCTCCCTCATCTGACATCGAAGGGAACAGTTTTGGAGGGAATTGATGTTCGGAGATACGCCACAGGCGATCTTCTGCATGATAGACGGCTTGGAGAGGCAGCGATACAGCGCTATGGAATGCCGTGGATGTGAGCCGTCCACGCCCCGAGCTTCTATTGCCAATGTCATGCTGGCTGCTAAATGAATATAGAGTAATACATCGCTCAGATTATCACCAAGTATTGGTGGACGCCGCAACTGCAGCAGGGGCAGAGATCAGATTGGGCGCTGAGGTGGAAGATCTGGATTTCAATAGCGCCTCAATCTGGCTCTCTGATGGAACAATCATCCACGGAGACGTGATCATTGGAGCTGACGGTAGGCTTCACCCGATTCATGACAGTCAAGATATGCTCACCGGTAACGTCCGTTAGGTCTGTGGTCTCTTTCGCGAGACAAACTCCTCGGTCGCCCGTCACCGCCGGTAGAGACAGGTGATCTTGCATACCGAGGAACATTCACGAAACAGAAGTTATTTGACCTCCACGACCCACGTGTCGAAGAACTCTGCTCGCGAAAGAAAGTGACTATTTGGTTCGGCCCGGACAAGCACGCCGTCTTCTACCCGGTGAGAGGAGGGAGAGAATTCAATCTTGTCCTGCTTCGTCCAGATAACTTACCAAACAACTCGCGAACCGAGCAAGGAAGCATCGAAGAGATGAGAGCCACCTTCGAAGGCTGGGATGAAATGTGAGTAATCTTAATGTTAGTCTGTTTTCGTGTTGACGTTGGACAGACTTACGAAGATTATCTCGTGCGCTTCCACAGCGTTGAAGTGGAAGCTCTGCCACCACGAAGAGCTCGAATACTGGACTCGGGTTTGTTGATCCTTTCCTAGTCCACTTTTCGAGGCGATAGAGGCTGACTAACACCAAGGGCAATGTGGCTCTCCTCGGAGATGCCTGCCATCCGACTCTACCGTACCAGGCCCAGGGGGCAGCGATGGCGGTGGAGGACGGAGCCGTTCTGGGAAAACTCCTAGGCTTGGCCGCTCGCTTCCAGGTCAACACTGTACCTTTACAGATCCCAGACATCCTGAAGCTGTACGAGACTCTGCGAAAGACACGGACGACCGCCAATGTCAAGGGTGCCGTCAACAACAGGAAAATGTACCATCTCCCAGACGGTGAAGAACAGAGGTTGCGAGACGCGGCGCTCAGAGACGCGGACTGGAACTCGTCAGTTGCATGGAAATGGATGGATCCCGAGTACAACATGAATATGCTGGGGTTTGACGCTGTGCAAGATTGTGAGAGGGCACTGCATGACTGGGCCGTGGCCAAGCGATCATCAAGGGCAGATCAACGGCAAGAGGCCGATGGCCCCCGGAGGGTTAGAAGCAAACTCTAGGACTCCAAGTTGCGATGTCCAGATGGCGAGCAACAATTAACTTAGATTGATGCCATTATCACCATCTGTTCTACAGCGCATTCTTTCCGACTATCGTTGTTTTCGAAAATACCCCTGAATCACGTGGCTTTATTTTCTTCTTTCAGGACAGGTCCGACTTTGAACTTGAAGGACGAACGCCGGGTCCCGGATGAAAGAAGAATGCGGTTGATTCAAGCTCCTTTTGGGCCTGACGTATTGCTAACTGGAATTTCTTGAGAACGTCTATGGTACATACAGTTTCATCCTCGGTGGGGTCGGGCGACGGCTAAGTATACCATGTGAGACCGCGTCGGACGGAGGTCCACTTCCACTACACTAACCAATCTAGGCTCTCCGGTACACCGTTGTAACTCCGCGCCGACGCCGATGCCTCGTCCAAGCGGCACCTCGCTATCGGTAGACCGTTGCCGCCAATGACGATAAACTTTCACTTTGGTGGGTCGGGAGACTTGTGCTGCTGATCATCTCTCTAGGAGAAAGATAACGGAGGACAAAAGGGCTCCCGATTCCCAAAAGGCGTTCTGCTGGCAAAGCGTGGTCTGGTGTCTGGCCAAGCCAGGAATCCAGCCATGGAAGCCACCTACGCAGCCACGTCGTGGTGGCAAGGCGACCGCTCTCCTAGCATCTCCTATCCATATCAGGCGATTCTAAAATACTGGTATGTCCTGTTTGTCGTATTGGGTCTTGTACATTTCTTCTATTACACCCTCTTCTCTCCAATCGCTTGTGTGCCCGGCCCATTTTTGGCAAAGGTCTCCAGGCTCTGGCTTGCATATCACGGCTACAAGGGCGATTTCCATCGCGTGTTGGTCGATTTACACGCCAGGTATGGTGACACCGTCCGTATTGGTCCCGACGAGGTGTCCATCGCGAACCCCGACGCCGTGCGGAAGATCTACGGTATGTCGATCAAATTATGTATATCTCATCCTACCGTCCTGAATCTAGGAAGGGATGGAAGGAATGTTGAGTGCGTTTTGGGGCTGACGTTTGAAAAACGCCCCAGGGATCGGATCGAGGTTTGAGAAGAGTAAATGGTACGTGCCGAGCCATGGAACTCGGAAGTTCGATCTGTTTGCCGAGATGCGAGAAGATGTGCATCGTGTCCAGCGACGGGTGGTAAACAGTGTTTACTCGATCGCCACGCTCAAAGGATTAGAGCCCGACATCGACCGCACGATCGCACACTTTATGAATATCGTGAGGCAGAAGGAAGGTCAGGTACTGGACTGGGGACTATGGGTGCAGTTATTTGCCTTCGGTAAGCAGTCGACATCCCCAGGCTCCCATCATTATTTGGTCAGGTTTATGCCCTTGTCTATAATCCTGTTCTTTCTGCTTGCCTCTTACCCTCTGACAGCGAGACACAGATGCCATCGGTGAAGTCACATTCTCGAAACGGTTCGGCATGCTGGATCAGGGGAAGGAATCGGACACCTTGCGAAAAATCAAGCAGAGTCAGATCTCCGCCTCGTGGGTGAGCCAGATCCCCTGGGTCTACCATATCCACGAGTTCCTCAAGCCTGTCATCGGCAATCGTCTCGCGGCGACCGCCCGAAATACCGCGCTGCGAGATTTCACACTGGGACACGTCAAAGAAAGGCAGAACCGGAGCAAGCGCGGACAGGGACACAGCGATATCCTGAGCAAATTTTTTGAAATCCATGAAGCCAAGCCCGACGAATTCGAGGAGGCCGACGTCGTGTCCATGGCTGCCACGAACGTCGTGGCCGGCAGCGACACCACCGCCCTCGCGCTGCGGGCAATGTTCTACTACCTCCTCAAAGACCCAACTTCATCCCTGAAGAAGCTCATTGAAGAGGTTGACAGCTTTTACGACAATGCTTTCCCCGGTGGCATCTTCCCGTTCGACGTCGTCAACCGCATGCCATATCTCCAGGCATGTATGTATGAGGCACTCCGTCTCCATCCGGCCATCGGCCAGACATTGCCACGCGTCGTACCCACGGAAGGTCTTTCGTATGGAAAATATTTCGTTCCCCGGGGGGTAAGTACGAATCAAGCCCCCCTGCTATCTCACGTCGAAGCACAACGACATACGCTTGACAAGACAGGGACACGCCAATGGGTGATTTTCCCTTTTTTTGGTCCATTGCTAACTGTCAAACCCTCACCCAGGTGACTGTCGGTACATCCCCCTTCGTCATGAGCCTCTCGCGGGAGGTCTTTGGAAGTGACGCCCATCTCTTCCGCCCCGAAAGGTGGCTGCAGGAGAGTCGAGGCGAGATGCGTGAGTAGTGCAATTTTTCGCCTAATGCACATATCTCATTTTTCTCATGTTTTATACCACGCTTTACTGACCAAGAGATCTCTGAAAAACTATATAGAACGCTTCTGGCTCCCCTTCGGAGCGGGTTCAAGAACGTGTATAGGCAAAAGTAAGCAAGCCAGCGGACGCACCCGTGATTGTCTTCGTTGTTGAAAGATACACCCTTCAGTGGGCGTGAAGAATTGAACCACTAACACACCACCATAGATCTGAGTTGGATGGAAATGTCAAAAGTGAGAAGCCAAATCCCAGTGTAGATTCTCACATGAGCTAACCACAACGTGTTTTTTGGTTTAGCTTCTGCCCACAGTGCTCAGACACTGGGATCTGCGCTTCGCCGATGCAAATGCAGAATGGAGTGTGAAAAGCTAGTACGTCAAATACCCTCTATGTTCCCCCCTGATGTTTATTCTCCTCGCGACGATCCTTGAGAAATGAAAAGAGAGAGGGTGAGAGATAAAAGTGAGAATCATGTAACTTGATCCAAAGAAGCTGACTCCTCCTTGATGCTTTGACGCAACTAGCTTTTTCGCTATTCAGACGGGTTTAAATATAATTCTACAGCCGCGTGAGGGTGCGATCATGAACGGGGCTGCACTATGATGGTGATGAATCCAAGCCCCAGAAATACAATGGAGGAAAAGATTTAAATTGTTCTTATGGACAGTATTGAGTCTTTCCAGAGCATATCCCTTTGAATTGCGAATGTATCAGGTGATCTGGCTCAACTTCGGCTCAGCCTCAACATAGCTACCACAACTGCTCTCGCGGGGAAGTGAACACCTCTTTTCATATGTATTGACCTCACTGTCGCTCTTGCCTCGTAGCCATCATTAATGCTGTATACCAGATAATTTCTCCGACCAAGCTCTACTTTGATCTCTTCTTAGCATGGCTACCACACAACCCTCGCCTGGATCCAGGACCATCTCACTCCACCAAACGTTTTTGAGATTCTCCATCCACAATTTCAGTACAAGGCCTCACCGCTCCAAAATGCAAAGAGGAGCATTCATCTTGAAGCTCCCCGATGAGATTCTCCTCCCAGTCTTCGAGCTCGCCACTACAAATCCTAGGCTCTCGGAGGAGCATTGCCACTGCGAGACGCTACTAGACTACGCAGGCCTAAAGTCGCTGCTGTTTACATGCCGCCGCTTCAGCCGCATTGTACTTCGCTGGCTCTATCACACCATTCGCTTTGACTACCCACACCAAATGGTGCGCCCAACCAGGGCTGCGAAATCTCTGCATCGCAGCCTCCAGGAGAATCCCTCACTTTTGCAACACTGTCGGGTTCTTCGCATTGATACAAATGGCTACCTAGCCGGAACCATACCAGCTGATTTTTCCATCGCAAATGATTTTGTCTCTTGGTTCAAAAGGGTGCGATGTCTAGAAGTTTATGGCGAATTTGCAAAAAGTCACATATGGCCCTGTATCCAGACCGCCGTTCGACACATGCCTGAAGTTGAACATATTGCCATTAGTGGCAGGTGGCTTGATCTGGAGTCGATTATGCAGAACGTCGACATCCCGACGCTCAGAAAGCTAACTATTGACGGATTCTCAGATAAAAGCGAAAGGTCTACAAATCTGCAGTCCAAGGTACTTTCATCATTTCGCGAATCGAGTGTTTTATATCCCTGAAGTGAGATAGAAGAACAGGGTCTCCAATACTTGTTCTCTATTCACAGCACCCCATAAAAGACTGACGCATTTTTTTTAGAGACATCGAACAGGTTCATTCTCCACGCTCTCTATCTCTGGCTATGAAGGATCCCGAGAAACCATAGACCTCCTCATCCAGTGGCCCAAGAAGCTTTCCCATTTCCGTTTCGGCCGCCCTTACAATGACTTCTTGGACTTGGACCTGCCCAAGTTTCACTCCATGCTTATGATGCACAAGGAGACTCTGAAATCCATTGAAATCGGGTACCTGCCGCCAGAAGGCAGAAGTCGTCGATTCGTTGCCTCTGATTTTCCCCAACTGGAGGTGTTGAGGCTTTCAAGGTGGCAGATGGCGAATGTTTTAGAAGAGTTCTCACACGAGGAAGCCGACGCACTGCTCGTTCCAAAACTCAAGATATTTGGATGGGACTTCGGTATCTATGATCAGCATACCGAGTCTTGGACCGACTTCGGGCACAAGGAGGAAGACTGGTTAAGAGGATTGGCGAAAGTGGCCACTATGAGGAAGGCGGCACTGAAAAGGATCGAAATTATATACAATCCAGAGCCTTTGCCCGCGAAATGGGAGCAGGATGGTTATCCGTGGGATCGAATGGATAGACTCCGTGATGAGATCCGGCCAAGTGGAATTACACTGGAGTACAGTGAGCCTTCCCTTTCGAAGGAAAACTGGTTGGAAGCGGTGGCCCCATTGCCTGTCTTCAAGGGAAGACGGATTACCAACTATTTCTCTCCGGCAGTACGAAGGTAGTAAGTGGTTGATGGTTGCTATAGACAAGGTGGGCAGTCACGTAGTAATCAACGGAGAAACACGTGGCTGAGGAACGCGATGCAACGCAAAAAAGAGGTCCGGGAACAATGTCCTTCGACTGCGAGATGACTCTTAAACAGAACCATTTTAATGCGAAACTCCTGGTTGGATAGCACGGTATTGGCAAGCCATGGTCCTTCATTTCTCCTAACCAGTGTGGGGAGTACAAGAAGTAACATTTACATTATCGAAACTGGCCACCGATTCACGGGAGGGGGGTAGTGAAAAACGCATCGGTGAACAGAAACTGACTCGCTGGTTCGCCGAAACCGAGCCCCCTCTCTGTGCCGCCGGGGCTGCCCATCCCGAGAGGGTGGCTGGGGGATCTCAAATAGTTTAGACGGCCACCATCCTGAGGATCCGAACGCTCGGAGCCGGCGGCGGAGACGGGAGGCTGTCGATTACAGCCTGGAAATGGTTTCAGATAGACTGGATAGCGTCTCGCGAGTTCGATGGCCTCTCTAGTGGAGTTCAGTCCCTTCGCTCGTAGAATTCGATTGATTTCTTTGAATAAGCGATATCTTTGTCAGCAATCCACCTTCAAGGAACCCACGATACTCTCTCCTCGTCCCGGTCATGGGGAGAATTACTTACTCAGAGCAAGTTGGCCCAGTTCCCAATATTCTCCGAATCTTTCTTGGATCAATGATATTAGCGTCTCGAGAGACTGGTATGCAGATGAGTCGAGGATGGTCTTTGGTGGAAGCCCAAAAGTAGGACAAAGGCTCGTAACGAGAAAAGGATGAGCGGTGCTGATACAGCCCGGCGGCCACATGCGCAAGATCGAGGACACCTCGACCACCCGGAAGCTTTCTCGCGCAAGTTCATCGTCCCTTTCTTGCGAGGTGGCAGACCTGTCGTCTTGGATGGTGGATAAGACGAAGATCATATGCGATGCGGCCGAGAGGAAGATATGGGTTCCGATGATCCAGTTGTTAGCTGCGGTTCCATTTTCGAGCGGTAGGTGTCCTGGTTGCTGATGGAAGGCGGTGGGCAGAGCCAACTTGATGCAACTTATTTCGTTCTCGAGCACGGTCTGGTCTTCGAGCGAAATGCTCTCCCTCAGGAGCAGCCGGTCGTAGACTTTGGCCAAAATGCTGTTGGCCACGAGATACCACGCCCTCGCGTCCTGATTAGGCGATGCGCAGAGCGAGCTCCAGTCCGTGCCCTTTTGCAGCCGAAGCGTTTCGGATTCAACATGATCGCCCGCGAACCACGCCTGATCGGAGATGGGCAGCTTCACTGTGACGTGGCGTCGGTCAACGGCGAAGGGCCTTGTGAGGATAATGGATCCAAATGTGTCGAGCTCCCACACCAGCCACCATGCCCGCCGGAGCTCTTCAGCATCTACTGAATTTGAAGGTAATTCCAGCGCCGTGTTTTCTCCATCAAGGTCCGAGAGGCCCAAATCCAAGGCAAAGTGTATACAGACGCCCACCAAGACCCAGGCTTGAAGAGACATACCAGACGAGTAGCAATAGCAGGCTAGGATGATACATCCTTGCAAGTATCGGATGGAGGGTTCATGGAGAGTTCGCACTTTGGCATACACCCTTTTGGCCTCTTCAGCGTATGGGTGACCTCTGTCCCGAGGAGAACCTGTCCAGTATTGGTCCAATGGCGAATGGCGAGCCGAAAGCGAAAACATGCTCAGAAGGATGAGTGTATATTCGGTCGGGAGGTTGGCCAGTGAGTCGGGCCCAGGACAAAGATTCTGAGAACAATATTCCACGAAACTTGGTTGGTGCAACAATGGCAGCCACGGCGCCACCTTCTCAAAATAGATGTCGATCAGATGAAGAGCAAGTTCACGAGAGACGGTCACCATCGCGGCCGTGGCTTCGATGTTATTGTGGATGCGGTCGAATGTGTGGCCTGGGAGAGCCTGGGAGTTGTTCGTCGTATGGGGAGATGTAGAAGCCATGTCGGTGGCAGGCTCCAGACGCAATCTGTCAAGACTGCGAGGATCGTGCTCGTCAGATGCAACTGACCGTCCGGCATGGACAGAGTTAATCTGCTCCGGGACATTCAGCTGCGCGAGATGGTGGGTCAGATCGGGTTGTTGCCGCAGAAGTCGAACTAGCATGTTCAAATGGTCGTCGACCTTGGCCATCTTCGACTTAGACTTCATCATGGGTCTCGACGGCCTCTTTCGTGCCGATGGAAATTCGCACGGGATTCCAGTTCTCGCACAGAGGCCACACTCGGGCCGCTTCATGTCACATTTTGTCTTCTTTCGATGGCACTCCTGGCATGCGCGAGGATGTGCGGTATCCTGATCGAAAGTCAAAGCGATCGTGGAGATGGTAGATTCGGGAGGCGAGAGAGTCATTGGTGCTGAGTAGACTCCGTCAGCATCTCTTTGGCAGGATGTCCAGAGTCATCACGGCTGTATTCGGAAGGATTTGAGTTCAATTTCCAAACTGGCTCAGTGTAGAAATATAAGGCAACCTGGAGCTGGGATCGTGTAGTCGGGGTCCGGGGTTCCCCAGGGCGCTTTGCGGGGATTAATGTTGAAGGCCCCAGCGAAGTCTTAAGCGACAAGGCCGGCTAATCATGGCGCTAGTGACACGTCCCTAGAGAGCTAACACATGGGCATAATCGCTTGCTTTGACAGTTTTTGTGGCTGGCGAAAGGCCGCTGAATGCCGCCCACGTGATTTGCCTCCCCTCTTCTTCGCCAATAGGTCTGGCCATGGACGAGAAGTTAATTCTTCCCCGTTCACGATTGGGGCTGATGATGACTTGTCCATAGCGATGTCTTAAACATGCTCAACATGATCTGGCGCCCTTCAATGAGCGAGAGCTTGCCACGCAACTTGATCATCGAGTCGAATCCGAATGATTTGTCGGTCACAGATCTTGGAAACATGGAACCCTTCAGGAGAATAGATGTCCAATATACTGGTTCTCCTGTCTATAAATCACAAGTGAGACGCCCGAGCACCAAGACCATGTGGATAGGATTTACATGTACACGACTCAAAAGTGACACGCGACATGTTCATAGAAACATTTGGTCCACGGCGTTCATCCTTCCACCAAGACAAGAATCAATAAATTTGAACGGAAATGTTGAATGTTTGGGAAATGCCTCATTATGTACTCATCACCTTAAACATTTGTCTCGCCAACAACGACCGAGTCATAGCCCGACTTTGGATACCGCCATCTCGGGAAATGCCGTTCCGCCCCTTTATGCGTCTCACTAGCATTCCCATCAAGCTTGGAGCCATTCTCATGCGGGCGATCATCCGCACTCCTTGGATCTCCGAGAAGCGTTTTCGAATGTGTTTCTAAACCTCCACTGCTTCGGCGTGATTTTACCCCAGGTCCTAGGCTATTGGTAGTCACAGTAGTTGCTGTGGGCTGCGGCGTCGTGTCATCCGAGGCACTTTTTCCAAAGAGGGCGTTGGTGATCTTCATCATAGAGTCGAATTTGAAGGCGAAGAGGATGATGAGGCCGCTTATGACGGTTGAGGCGCCGACTGGTCTTGAGGTCAATCTTTGTTTCCTTTCTGGATCTGAACTCGGCCAGATAGATGGCAACACCAGGTGAGAGAACGAGCAGGTCACTCACAAATTATGGGGAATATCCAACCTGGCTGGTACTTCAGATTACCTCCGGCATCGTGTTGGAAGGATGAAACATTCAATGCGAAGAACGATGTTAAGAATGATATGGGGAGCTAGATTTTGGGCAGCTATCAAAGGTAAAAGAATCGAAGCAGGTGACGGCGGCGTGACTTACGAAGACAATGGTCACGATAGTGAAAGCCATGAGGGTCCTCCCTTGACGGATTGATTCTTCCGCCGACTTGCGTGAGAGGACGGCTTCTGTGATGTTAATCCCGTTCTGCTCGAGGCCGAAGATATTGTTAACCTGAATCGAAGTTGTTAAAAAGCAAACCACGAGAAAGAGACAGTATAAGAAGAGGATCAATCCGTACAGATTCCTGGATAGCCTTGGACGTTTTCCCCATCTCTTCAACCTCGTCGATCATGTAAGCAGGCCCTCGTTCCCTGACCGTTTCGGAAGATTCGTCAAGCAAAGCATTCCAAACACCCCTTTGATGGGCCAGTAACGTCTTCAAGATGTTGAGTTCATTCTGGATATCCTTGACCTCTTCAAGGAGTGTAGCGGCCTTACGGATTGCCGTTCAATCTTCGGCCTCCAGACCATCCTTACTCTGCTTTCTGCGCCTACGCTTTACATTCTCGGCATCGATTTCCCTTTTCTTGATTCTCTCGGTAAAGCCTTCAAAAAGGCCGGTTTCCTCTACCGCCTGTCACCCGTTAGAAACACGGGACCTAGTGAAGATTCGTTCGAAGTACAAATCTTTTGGTCGATTGTGTCTGCAAATATTTGGAGCATTGATCTTCCTTTTGTAGGGATGTTCCAGTACGTTTCGTTCATGAAATCGATACAAAAGTTCACAATGAACTTACTCATCTCTTCCACAGAAGTCGGTGGAGGCTGTCCTTTACCTCTACCTTTTTGTTCTCGTAAAAGATCGAAAATCTTTTCAATGACTGGGTCTTCGAGTCCTTCCGGTCGATGGTTTGAGGCAGTAATAATTGTTTCTCGGTATTATGATTAGTGACTTTAAAAAATTCCCACAAATAGACGGCGACTTACCTTCATCGATCACCCAGAGCCAAAGCTGGTCAACTGTGAGGATCGGCCAACAAGGAGTTCCACCCAGTTCTTCGACAAGGTACCGTGTCGCAACTTGAGATTTGTTGCGTTTGCTGACATCTGACAGAGACCGATAATAGAATTGATCAAGGGATCTTGAGCCATGAATCGTCTTTCCACTGTACGACGTCTTGAGCTGCTCGTAAATTTCCCTAGAAGGATCCTTTCGAGGATCAGAGTAACATTTTCCAAACGCGATATATGGCATCTAGATGATTAGCGAGTATTGCTGAAAGTCATGTGAACTTACGTAAAGTGCTACTCTTTCGTACATGTCTGATTTTTTATTTGCTTTTTTTTTTGAGCTTGGATAGTCGAAGGGGCTGCTGACGTATCATTCCTGTGTTGAGCAGTGGCGACATCTTGGTTTGCTGTAACAGATTTTGTCGCTGTGGAGTGCATATCAATGCCAGCGTGCTCATCGAGGTCTTTACCCGTGTCTTCATTCTTCCGTGCGTGCTCATCCTCAGAGTCTGTGGAGACGCCAGAAGTAGGATCAACGTTGCCGGTCTCCTTATCGTTCCTCTGATTTTGAAGTGGTCGCTGTGTTGACGTCTGCGTGGCCTCATCTTGAGTCGAATGTTGCTTCGTCTTTCTTAAGCGCTCAGATTTCTGATGCAAGGCCTTAATTCAATTTTCACATCTGTTGCTCCTAGAGGAACACTTACAAGGCATGCAGGCTTCATAAAACTGGCTCCTGAAGTGTGTGGTGGGAGCTCCTGCCAGCTCCTACGAATGAAGTAGACTAGTGGGAGGTACTACGCTTCAGATTTGCCCTTGTCATGGCATATTCTGTTGATGAGAGCCTTCAAGATGATGTTAGCTTTCGCGGGGGGTTTAAACCCTGCAGTAGAAGATTACCTCCATCCAGAGACCATCTATTTCACTTGATCAGCATAATTGATGTTATGTTAGTTCATCTGTCTTACATTGGTAGCTGGCAAATTTATCCATCTTAGTCGGAGATCTTTGTCAGAATGATTTCTTTCTCTTGCAGCTTCCAAGTTAATCCTCCCCAAGGTTGTTCTTGACGCCTCCATGATTTCTTCTACGCCGCGGTTATATATGACGTCGGGGATACTACGTTGTCGGCGGAGGAAGTCGACGCGTCCATCGCGACTGTAGAAGTCTACAATTGTTGCGTAGAAATCATCAATCTGTCTTTGGGGAGTAGGGCTCAAGGATGGGATCTTGTATGATTCGTCCATCGATAGTCCGATCACCGGAGGAGGGTCCTGTAGCATGTCCAGCGTATCAGAGTATTTGTCTTGCTCAGCTTTGTTTGCCAGCTCATAGCTTGCCTCAGTGAGATCCTTTTTCTGCTTTCCGGTCACATCTTTGCCTTTGCCGCTGTCCCCTACCTGTCTGATGCCGGGATCACCCCCTTTATTATCATCCACACTTTGGAGGTAGCAACAGACACAGTCCTCTCCCGACCCGACGCTGCTGGTCGATCGGATCACCTCTGCCGGGCTATTTCACGAGCCTGTTTGCTTCCTCCTGTGGTTGAGCTGTCTTAAGGAGCCACCATACAACAACCACATCCCCATGGTATGCGGCCCACTGGAGTGCGGTGTTAGGGTTTTGGTTCGGTATTGACGGTTTCATCTTTCAACATCTCGCAAAGACGTTTGTGCTCATCCGCCCTTGCTGCGAACCAGATGAGCTTGGTATCTCGATTGTCTGATTCTTTCAGCTGAACCTCTCTCAAAAGTCGGTCTAGATCCTCTTCCGTAGGTGCAAGATGAAGCGCAAGCTTGGTTTCGGTGGTATTATTCATCTTCTCCGCAAGATGTCTCAAGGCAAATATACGACTCTCTCTGTCTTCATCATCATTCTGGTTATTTGTGAGTCTCTCCACAGCCAACATCAGTGCGGTCTGGTTGGCGTCATCAGTTTCACCTTGCAGTCAGCCTCGTTTTCTATGAGTAATTTCACAACCTCTCCATGCCCTGCGTAGCTGGCTTGATGAAGCGATGTCCATCCTGTGTCATCTCTAGCGTTCACTTCTGGTTCGAATTGGAGGAATAGGCTAACCAACTCCACAGTTCCGTCGTAACTTGAAAGGTGGAGTGGAGTGTGTCCGTCGTTGCTTGGAAGCATCTTCGCTCCACGGTCTAGAAGCGTCTGCGAAATTGAGACTTTACCATCGCTGTTCCAGCGGGCTCTGTGTAATGCGACATACCCATCAATGTCTGCTGCATCGATATCTGCACCGCAGTTGACGAGCATTTCCACTATTTCGCTGTTCGCGAATTGAGCAGCGAGTTGGAGGGGTGTCCATCTATCCTCGTCCCGGAAGTTAACATCGACGTCCTTGCTTAGAAGTAGCCGAACCACATCTGGCCTTGAATTGCGACAGGCGATTGTCAATGGCGTCCAGCAACTGTCGCTTTGAAGATTGACCCCGGCGCCATTATCGAGTAAGAGCTCGACTATTTCAACATGATAGAAATCAACAGCTGCTATTAAAGGTGTCCATCCGGTGGCTGTCCGAGCATCGATTGAGGGTCGTCATTCAGGCTCAATGTTAAGCAGCAGGCGAGCGACTTGGATATGGCCGTGGACGGCGACTCCGTATAGTGGCTCCCAACCATCAATATCTCTGGTTCAAGCGTCTGCTTTCATCTCCAGAAGGAATTCAACGACATCAGCATGGCCGTATCTGGAGGCCAAACGCAGTGCTGTTTCACCGGTTGTTCGTCTGGCTTCAATTGACACGCCTTCTTTTAGCAGCAGACTCTTAACGTTCGCGGTTTTGCCTTCCTGAGCCGCATCCAGCAGCAGCTCTTCGTAGTCTTCGGTTGAACGAGGTTCTCTTTATTCTGACTCTTCTCGCACGTCAGCAAGAGGGGCTTCGTCGGTCGTGTCGGTGGCAATTTGATCGCTTATAAGATGTGTCAAATTCAGCGCCGTTTGGATCTGGTTCAGCCATGGCGAGGACACTTCCTATATCGCCAATGAACAAATGGCAATGGTCATTGAGAGTAGGTAATTATAAGAATATAGCGCAGATGTATGAACTCATTCTGCTGCGGTGGGAAAGGCTGTTGCATTGCTTTTGTGTGTTTTCATTTCACAGAGGTTTATAAGGCTGCATGGATCAGCCGCACCTTTGCTAATCTGATCCTGGTGAAAGCCCGAACATTCGCTTCATTGATCGATGAGTGAGCTCCCCCCACTCAGTTTGTGTCCAGCGCCCTGCATAGACACGCTGGCCGTCGCCTCCTTGCCAAAGCCTCCCAATAGAAAAGGTGTCACACCCTCCATCCCGGCGCCTTCAAACCGGTCTCGAGGACATAACGGACCTCATTGCAGAATTTGGACGCCTGCAGAGTTGCGGTGCGGCTCAATCGAGGGGCAAAATAGAACCCCGCTCAGTATCTTAGGCAGCAGTACTTGTCACATCAGGTAGGTACCCTCGAAGTCCTTGATCATGGGCAACAACAACTCTGAGCTTCACTCACAAATTTTGACAGATTCTAGCAGTGGCACAGGCACTTACACGAGCTTAGATTGGACACAGGACGGTATCACTTTTTGTCCACTGCAGGACTTGGCGACCTACTTCACGGCCAATCATCCCGGTTGTGCAGGCCGCGACCATGCTGCGAAGGAGGTGAAAAGCCGTACAATCTGCGCCGCCCCAACGCTTCGCTCGCCTGCAGACTAGGCTCTGAGATATTTTTGCCATTGAATTAAATCACCGAGAAATTTGACTCTGCTCGCAAAAGGATGGGAGAACAAAGCGGGTAGCATTATCCCTGCTGAATTCGGCATCAATTCTGGCCACGCAGGGGTCGGGGACTGGTCTGAAGACAGGTACACGTCATAGCATTAAGGAGAAGTCACGTAGCCTGACAGCGTAACCACTTAAGGTTGTCACCGTCCATGGTCTAAGACGAGGCGCAGGAGAGGTATGTAGGCATCGGGATTTAGAGCGAGGGTGCTCAGACGTCAACCGATTGGCTCTATTTCAACGGAAATTGGGGCGACAAGCAAAATCCCGACTCAGACCCTCGGCAGCACACTGTACCATACTTCGGCTCGAAGAATTTCAACAATGGGCCAAACGGCCCTAGATTTAAGCATCTGGTGCGAAAAGGCCTTGTACCTGACGAAAAGAAAAAAACGCCTTTCATGGTGACTTTGGTCCATTGGTACAAGGGCTGGTACGGTTGCTGTCTCAAGGGAGTCAATCCATGAGTAGTTGTTATTTCTCTTTTGGTTGCTGTCATGATTGGTTTGTGCATCATTACGGTAAGGCTGGCACGACCACGCTTGAAGACATGCCTTCTGAAAAGGAGGGCGCAGGAAAGCAGGGAAGACACCTCTGAAGTCCAGCTTCGATTGCTCGATCCTGACGGGGCAGACGTCGAGGATGAAGCATAGTCCACCGAATGCAAGAACCAAAGTTCCTTAATTCATCAGGCTGTGCAATGAACCCTGCCTCCTGTACCAACGAGTCTCCCAACAGGCGAGCACATATGACTGGATAGCTAACCCGCATGCACCGCCTTCCAGCCAGCCTGGATCTGTATGGCCGTGCTCAGCCATCCCACACGCATTTTGCACGTCGCGCTTTATCCATATTACCAACAACGACTCACTATTGTTACTGTGTCTGCGTTTACGCGCTTGAAATATTGCTACACGTCGGCGTTGGACATCGAAATTTTGCGTGGAAGGCCTCAAGACACTTCTCAGATCTACAATGGCCGAGCTTCGGATCCAGACTAAGACTACTTGCAATACCAAGGCACCTAATCCTGAGCCCTATTACAACTACCAGCCTCTACGGAAGGGGTACATCCGCCTTCTGAGAATCGAGCCAGCCGCTTTCGAAGACGGGTTCTCTACCGCAGGTTTTGAACAGGACATTCATTTGACAATCAAGGAGTATTCTTTACAGTCATGTCCGCCATATATTGCACTGTCTTATACTTGGGGAGACCCGACCGTGGTGACTGATCCTATAACATTAATATTCACTCACGAACCACGGTGCTACCCAATCTACTGTGAGGGCCTGATTCTACGCGGAACTCGAAATCTACGCGATGCGCTTCGTCGACTTCGGCGGAGTCATCATGTCCGTGCTTCGTCCGCTTACAAGCTGACTGAGCTCGACAAGGATGGATGGGGAGATGCCGATCTCTACTGGATAGACGCTATCTGTGTTGGTAAGCCTTTGTTTCTTGTGTACCGAGGTCGTATAAACACCCATCCTCAGGAATCGTTTATGCTCTTTGCAGGCCAAGGTCTCTGACATCAAGAGGTTGCCCAAGTGCAGATCAGGACGATCTTCCAGAGCGCTCTAAGCAGGTCCAGTATATGAATGAGATATACGGGCAGGCTCGGAGTTGTGTTGTCTACCTTGGAGAGGCAGACGATTACTCTGAGCAGGGACTAGAGGTGGTCCACATGATTGCCATGGACAGAGTTATCAGAAGACATATGAGACAGGGCGAGGCTGGTAAGGTAAGGGATTTGGTCGTTCAGCGCATGGAATCTCTCTCCAAAGCGCAAAGGAATGCACTCAGCGCACTTTTGGAACGTCGTTTCTTTACACGTGTGTGGTGTATCCAGGAAGTTATTCTCCCACGCAAAGTTGTCGGCATGCTTGGATCACTGGTGTTCGCATATGCAGCCTTTTTCGATTTCAGCTTTTTCATTTTTTTTGCTAGGACTGAACCCGTCGTCATCGAACTTTACAACTTCGCGGCGGGAAGCCGTCAACCCCCGGCGGAAAACAAGAGCGATCTTAGCCCTCGTCTAGTAGCAGCAATGAACCTTCGTGCACTTGGGCAAGCGAGGACAAGGCTGCAGAGCGGTAAACCGCTTGGCTACCTCGATGCTGTGGTGATATCTCTCCACTGCGACACCACCGACGAACGCGATAGGATTTATGGTATCCTTGCCATCATCGGAGGGTCGCAACGCAAGGATGGGCCCACTGTGTCAGTCGACTACCGTCTATCAGCGGAGGAGGTTTACGTCAATGGTACTATGTCGTTTTCACTACAACAGAATGACTTGGAGTTCCTTTGCCTTGTGGGTGAACACCCATTCATGAAGGTCGAATCCCTACCGTCGTGGTGTCCTGATTACAACGCACAGAACCTCTGGATCAGAAACGTTGATGAAATGGTTAGCTGGCACATAGGGTCTTTCTGGAGAGCTCCACCAAATATCAGCTTTCAGGACAACTGCCTGTTGGTAGTATATGGCTTTTGCTACGACACCTTGGCTAAGACGGCAGCAACTGAGCGATTTGAATCATCTAAGAAGCATCGATGTGCTAAGCCCAGCAAGCTAATGGATTTGGTGTTGAATCTGCAAAGAAGACACCCTCAAACACCAATTAGCAGGTGAGTCATTACCTAGAGCACGTTCTACCTACCATCGCTAATGTCTCAGGTGGACTCCAACGGCCAGAGTAGAAATGCTGTGGAGAATGCTCTTCATGGACTACTTTGCTTTCCAGAGCCCTGCCCCTTCCGCCACAGCACTGTTCCTTCCTTATCTCATCATCAAGATGTTCTTCTTCCATTTTGATCGGGACGACCGAGGAGTCCCCGATGGACCGCCGGCAGACCGTTCCGCACTAGATGCCGAGCTGGAAGCGGAACTGAGCGCCGAACTGAACGCCGAACTGAACGCTTTGGAGCGAATAATTAAAGAAATCTGTCGCCTGGAGCCCATGGCAAGTCCGTTTTTACCGGAAATCCCTCGTATCGGGGGTGCAATGGCGAGGCTCGACATTGAATCTGTTCTCAAGGAATTGGCCGACTCATTTTTTGATCGAGCAGCGGAGGCCGGCCTTACGTCTGAAGTTAACGGATTGCTAGAGTCTACGTCTCGTGATCCAGCCTCGTTGTTGATCTTCCTGGTACGAGAAGTGATCCCTAAGCTTGGGGTTCCGACGTTTGCGTGGTTCTTCAGCACGGCACGCACGGGCCAGCTTGGAATGGGGTATTCATCAATTGAGGCCGGTGATGAAGTTTGGCTGCTGAATGGGCACTCGGCACCTGTGATTCTTAGGCATTTGCCCAATGGGAACTACCGCTTCTTGGGTGAGACCTACACACAGGGTATGATGCACGGAGAACTCGCTGAAGAGCTCAAAGCCACGGATCTTGCAATCGAGAGGATCCGGATCGAGTGAGGTCAGCAAAACAGGGAGCCAGAAGCGCAGACTTCTATGGCAACACGAGTTTTCCATTCGCTTAGTGTCGCAAGGCTGAGGAGCACGAGCTACGGGTCTAAGTGACTGTGGGAGCAGATATGGGACGCTGGGCCGTTCTCCCAGGTCCTGAGGGTTCAAGGATGGTGAGAATGCGCCCTCTGGACCGGGACAGCCGCTTTCGGTTGTTCTCCGACGACCTTGCAGTCTCCTTCGAATTGGGGGCCAACATCACAAGCACACGCCCGCCAGCGGTTGGGATCGGCTGCAACCGTAACTCAACATCTGCTCTGCATTGTTTCCGAATGAAATTGTGTCTTGCGAATCCTGCTTTTTCTTCTTCATAGTGTCGTTCGTAAGACCCTTATGAACCGCTGTACTTCATTCAGCTCAAAAGAGACAGCTGTTGAGAATCCTTTTCGCAAAATACCGACATGTCCCTGTCGCCGGACGGTGACTCTATTCCTCGGAACCGCTAAGTTGCCGAAACGGAAGGCTCAGACCCCCTCAGCGTTGTATTTCTGAGGCAGAATAGGCAGCGATGCGCCTGCGCACCGCCGATCAAGTTGTGACACTATATAGCCTTGAAAGTGATGTTTCTAGGGCATTCCATGCCCTAAACCTACATGCAACTATGATGTAATAACCCAGGTTTCACCGTTCAACACTTTCCTTCTGCTGGCGATCTCTAATTTCATCGTATCCTCCTTACATTCCCTCAAAATTCAGTTACTTTCCTACCTAACACCTGCATCCATTTTCATTTTTCTTCGCTATCACTATTCTTGTCGCTATCCGTCGTAACTCTCTTTCTCTTCCCTTGCGATGTTTGTCCGGCGAAATGTTCGTTAATTCCAAAGTACATCTCCGCCCACTGACAATCTGTTCTGTGAAATGACAGTAGAGCTTTGTTGGTATACAGGCCTTGAAGACCCTTGTGAAAACTTCGTACCCCGCAGGAGAGGCAGGCGATAGCACAGCCGTTCCCTTCATATTGGTCTTGATAAAATCCTGAAAATGCGAGCTGTCGTGGTGTGGGATCGTCATAAGGCCAGTTCTTAAAAGAATCAAGACGTGCCGAAACCGAGTCAGAATTTACGGGAATATTAGGACGAGACAGCGTTCGAGGAGAGGACGATTTTGCTGGCAGGCTCTAAGATGACTCATCCCGAGGTTCCGGACAAGTAGCGTGACCTAACTCGGTGGCTTGTCCTAGTATTTGAAACTATGAAGGAAGCGGGCAACACACTTCAACGCACTTCAACGCCGTGGCACATCTATCCGCGGGTGCTCCTCGTGAGTACTTATTGGAATGTGTTCTCTTGAGCCTCAAAGTCCGTCGTGAAGATAAATCACCATGGCCAGGGCATTAGCGGTCGCCTTTTTTCCCTCACCTGTCGGGTACCTTCTGGCATCCAGTGGTTCGTAATGGTCTACGCCGTGGGTATTGCTATCGCTAATTTAGTGGGCGAGAACCTTGTTCTCGATATCCTAGCCGGTTATGCTGTTAACCAGAAGCCTTCAAGTTGCTGGATCTTCCCTCTCTTCCTTTTCTACTTCCATCGAGTGGCTCAAACGATCCTAGCTATAGTGGCCACTATTCTAATATACGAATAGCGCAGTGCGGACCGTGTAATTATGGTGCCGCGCGTAAGCCTTATAGTTAAGGGGTGGGTGGAAGTGAGTTCCTAGTGCGATTGCTACGGTCATATACTAAGCTTAAAGCAGCTCGTCTATCTCTACCGGTCGATTCGGAGTGGTCTTCACCCATCTGACCGCATCTTACGCTACGAAAAGATCATTCTTTTCGGCTGGGCGGTGATCAAGCTTTCGATTTTGGTCCTATCCGCGGTCTTATTGTAAGTGGGAAACCCCGTGGCATTCGTCCCGTCCGTCCGTTGCTGACCGGTGATGCGAGGCTATTCGAGTGGTGGTCGGTTCCCTTCGCCGTAGTATCGATATTCGACTAGATACTCTAGGTAGCCATATATATATTCTTCTATTAACGGGTCGTAAAGAAGAGAGGTTACCTCCTCTAAAGCACTAAATTATACGGCTCGTATGTTAAGATCTAAACTCAGCGGTCGTGTTAGACTCTCGAGTTTACTAGTAGGTGGGTGTTATAATTAGCCCTACATATCCGTAACTAAACCAGGCTAACGAGGAAGGTTAAGCGGGCTCTATCTAGAAAATAACGAAAGTGTAGCGTACGCGACACTGCTTTTAAAAAATTCCTACTGAACTGGGGCTAGGCTATAAGGCCATGGATACAAACGGTACTGCCAGAGGACTCCGTCCCTCACACAACTAACCACCAATCACCCAAATACCTATACAACACCTGGCATGGTCAGGGCAATCGGGGCAGTCATGGAGGGACTTGATAGAGGCCCTGGGCTGTCGTCCGCGGATCCGTAGTGTTGCTCTCTATGCGTCTATAGTGGAACGATCGTAAGGTCTCTGTGCTTGTACAATGTGTTGATTGCTTGAATTGTTGTCTATGTACAGCTCTGTGATGCCCGAAAAGCTCTATGTCGACCTCCCCCCTGGTCGTACTTTTGGGCGCCTACGCTTATAAAACTCCCCAATCGCGCTGAGATCGACTCTGAAAGTTCATCAACTCACCAGTTCAGTTGAGCAAAGGTTGAGCGGCTACAGGAAACGTGCATATAAGTTTTCTCGAGGTAGATGAAAACAAGAACCAGCTGCGATCGACTCACTGTACAGATTTGAGCCATATTCAAAGGTCTACGAAACGGCGCTCCCCGGCCGATTTATAGATCGCCTCTAAAACCTTCATCAACTTGACTTGACCGTCCAGTCCTGCGCACTCTGTCGACCGTATGTCGTTCTTATTGGTCACACGCTGGAGAAAGAGGTCGATCTGACGAGTATAATAGCCGATCTGATTACTGACGCCCTTCTCTTTCTCCGTCGACATATGTGTGACCCCCTTTACGTATCCGGCCTTACTCGATCGCAGGGCGACTTGGCAGTCTGGCGGATTCAGGACTCCATGGAATGCGCCATTGGTGCCGTAGATGTTGATTCCCCAATCGGCACACCAGTCCGTGGGTTCCCAGGCGGTGAAATCAGCCACGACGTTGTGGGTCTCGTATTCCATTATCACACTCCCAATGTCCTCATACGGGAGTTGCCCGACTGCATATTCCGTCGTGGGTGGGAGGGCGTCTTGGTGCATGTCATAAAAGCAGCTCACGATGGGATGTTTTGACCCTTTGGGAAGCTTCCGCACACTCGCTGATATGCTCCGTGGCAGGCCAAACACGTCGACGATGGCCTCCAAAGTGTGACTTGCATCCATGTAGAGAAATCCTCCCAGCGTATCCTGTTGGCGTTGCCAAAGCTCCATGCCCCCACCAGAGGGTGTACCTCCATGCCAATGTGAAGTGGTGATGTCTCCCAGAACACCTTTGCGCACGATGTCACGGACCCAGTCCATCGTCTCGGCATAATGCATCTCCCAGCCATACTCGACAACGAGGTCTGGGTACTTCTTCAGTTCCGAGATCAGTCGAAATGCGTGCTCTGGATGCGTTGCCCCAGGCTTCTCCAACAATAATCCTTTGGCTCCTGACGACGCTGCCAGCAGGGCTAGACGTGGATTATCATGATCCAGCGGGTGGACAAACGCGACGTCAAAATCCAAACTCGTCAGTGCTTGTTCGCAATCGTATCGTCTCAGCCCGAGACGAGCCGAGACCTTGGATGCCACAATGTCATCGGGCTCCCAGAATCCCAGAATGCAAACATCGCTTCTCTCGAGCAGGATGCCAGTGCGGATATAAAAGTGAGGGTGGTACGCCCCCAGGAGGACGACTCGGGTCGTCATCGTGTTTGCTTGAGCCTGGCGCTTGCCTTGATTGAAGCAGACGTGAAGATCAGAAAATCAGAACGAACTTCACCTTGAATACGTCGATTTGGAACCGTGTATAACTTCCGCACCCCGAGACCGCGTCATTTTTTGAACTCTTCGCCTGAACCCTCTCCTCTTCATCTGTTGTGCCTTTGTTTAGACCATGCATCACCTCCAGTCTCGAAAATGCCATGCGAGTGGAGAGATAAATAAGGGGCTTTAAACTTTACTTCCGTGGGCATATCGTTGGGTGGGCATAAATAATGCGTGGGCATCCAGGGTGGGCAGGATGATGGGCACGCGCTGAGTGGGCATTTCGAGGGCAAAAGTGGGCTGTTGTTTTCCAGAATCGAGTTTATTTTTGCGCATCATTTGCTTTCTTGGGAAAAGAGACATGTGGCTAGCACAATCCACTTGATAAACTCACATCGATACCGACAAAGATACGTGGGCTTCCAGTGTTCGACTTCCCGAATCATGCTCGATACCGCCGATCCTACGTGAAATAGGTCGGGTGTCTACAGAGATATGCTCCCCATAGTTTAATACCATCCAATCCGATCACATGGCGTGGTTACCGGCATTGTATAATACTGGAACCGAATCCCCGCCCGTTTGACCCGAGGATGCAGAGAGAAAAGCGCCTCTTTTCACTGTCTTGTGGTTCTTGATCTTCCTAGTCACAATGATGAAGGACGCCAACAACACAGAGGTCCGAGACGAGAAGTCCGTGGCCGACGTCGAAGATGGCTCATCTTTCAACGGTGCCGCAACCGGATATGTTGCCAAACGGCATAAGCTGGGACCGTTTACACTGCCGGCATATCGATCGCCATTAGCGCAGACCATCATCATTGCATTTGTCTGTTTTCTGGTCGTTGGTACGAAAGCAACCTGCAGCAGACAATATATGTTCCGAACAGCTCACCTTTTTCCTACTAGGCATGTTTAATGTTCTAGCGTCGCTCGGAGGTGCCGGCCAACTCGATCCCACCCTCTCCGATCGAGCTGGTATCATTCTCTACTCTGTATTTGCCGGTCTCGCCCTGGTCTCCGGGTCGATATGCAACTACTTGGGTCCCAAGATCACTCTCGCAATTGGAGGTGTAGGCTATGCTCTGTACGCAGCTTCCTTCTGGTGCTACAATCACACCCAAAACGACGGGTTTGTGTTGTTCGCTGGGGCTGCCTGCGGCTTCTCGGCCGCATTTCTCTGGTATGTTTTGTTTGGTCCTCCACCATCTGCTTGTAGCTGTTCCTAGCGACCATGTGAAATATTGACTCAGTTGGGGTTAGGACTGCCGAAGGAACGATGCTCATGTCATACCCAACCGAGGGTCAAAAGGGGCGGTACATCAGTCTGTTCTGGAGCATTTGGTCCATGGGTGCTGTCATCGGCAGCATTGTCCCCACGGCGCAAAACTGGTCCAACACCAGCGCCGGCCGCGTCAACGACGGTACCTACATTGCACTCTTCATCCTCATGCTGGCAGGGAGCGTTCTGGCAATGTTCCTCATCCACCCGAGCAAAGTCATCCGCGACGACGGGACCAAAGTTTACGTCGTCCAACACGCATCGTTGTGGCAAGAGTTGAAGAACGTGGTGACATCCGTCAAGAGGGAACCATGGATCATTCTCTTTTTCCCTTATTCGTTTGCTGGTCTATGGTATATCGTCTACCAGAGTAACGACTACAACGCGTACTTTTTCAACGTCCGCACGAGATCTTTCAACTCTATCTGGTATAACTTTGCCCAGCTGATTGCTGCGGCCCTGCTCGGACTGTTCCTCGACATCAAATACTTTACTCGTCGCACTCGAGCTCTATTGGTATGTTTCTGAGAGGGACTTTAACCTCATAGAGAATGAAAATGGGGCTGACGACTTTTCAGGGCTGGTGTATCATGTTCGTTCTCTTCAACGCCATCCTCATCGGAGGAGTTTTCCCACTTCGAGAGTCGAGTCGTGACCATCCAGTAAAGAAAATCCTTGACGTGAAGGACAGCGATGCTGGAGGCTACATTGCTCTGTACTTTTTCTATGGAATGCTGGACGGCGCATGGTAAGAATTCTTGCTCCACGATCAATCCCCGGGTCCCATTCCAACCAAAACCAGACTGACCCTCAAAAAACAGGCAATGCTACGCGTACTGGATCATGGGCACGTTATCCAACGACCCGCTCGTGCTCAGCATGTATGGGGCGTTCTACAAGGTATTTGGAGCCACGGGTCAAGCTATCGTCTCGAGTCTCGACGAGCAGAAGAAATCATACGCCACCATGTTCGGATCGTATTGGGGACTGACAGCCGGGTCTCTTCTGGTCTTACTGCCCCTTGTTCTCAAGCGCGTCACCAATACAAGTAACAACGCGGTTATCGACGCAACGAGCTCGGCAGCGATGGTTGGCGCTGGTGGAGGACAAGCTGGAATGGGCGTTGCTGTCGAAAGAGAGATTAAGGGCGAGGAGAAGGAGCATCAGCACGACCTGGAAAAGCACTAGATAGTAGAGAAGTATAGTGTCAAAATAGCTTTGGATCGCTAAAGCCCGCTAGAATTTCAACTCAGAATTCACTTCCAGCGGCTCTCCCAGGAAATATATGGCGTTACATGTATATGATAAAGTTTGAGGGCCTTTGAGGTTCGTGGTCAAAATGCCAGGCAGAGCGCCAGCAAGGGACAATTGGTAGCCTGCGGTTTGGCCTGGAATGCTGTGTAAACTTTTCCGACGAGCATATCAACGTCGTCGATTGCCGCCTGTGTCATAGTCGCTTCCTCTCCCGTCCCTTTCTCTCCCCGGTTCAGGCGTTGGACAGCGCTGCGGCCGAGGGAGTCTACTCGTTCCCCCTTGGGTAGGGCCCCTTCTCTCCCGTCGCCGTGCTGTGTCTGATTCTCTATAATCATATGGATTTCTCTTATACCCTCCTGTGAGCAGGATAAGCATGATAAGCATGATACCCCGGTCTTGAGCGGTATTTGATACTTACTAGATTGCGTCTCTAGATCCCAGTCCTTCGAGTCGTTGAGGATGTCTCGAATGCTAACCTAGTAATAATAGTCAGTACTCTGTTCACGACAAACCCTAAGTTCATACGTACGGCATTGAGTGTTCTTCTAGTGGAAACAATAAAACCAAGTCGATTTTCATCCTATTGTAGAATGGTCAGCTTGGGAAAATCAATAAGTTGTCGTGCAGTGAACTCACCGTTGGATGTTGAGCTGATCTGATTGTAGCCGTCCTGTCAACATGTCTGATGATATATTCTACGAGCACTGCCGCGTTGATATTTTCCCCAGGAACAAAAAAGTGGAGAAGCTCGGGGCGGGAGTCGGAGTCGTCTGACTCTGTGGAGTCTCCGTTTTGCCGCTTTTCCCGCTTGCCTTTAGAGGCGTACTTCCCCGTAACAAATGGCTTGGGACGAGGTGAATCTGCGCGGTCTGTAGCGCTCGCAGCAGTAACGGATGGTCCTTTTACTCTAGACTCCCTTTCATGCGGAGAATTGGACCGCTCCTCATCTTTCTCCTTGTGCTCGTTGGGTGATACTGGGAATGACGTCGGAGAATTCTTGACATTTGGACTCCTTGCCGATGAGCCTTCAGATCCAGAATTTCTGTCATGCTCGTCATCAGCTTGCTGCACTTCGTCCTCAGAATCATCCTCGGGGGGCAAAGCAAGTAGGGCAATATCCTCCAGGTGTTTCCCAAGATGCTTGGCGAGAGCTTTCTGTGTCATCCATTGCGACTTTCGACAAAGAGGACACTGCTGGTCTAAGCTCGGTTGTGGTTCGACCTTTTCCGCTGCCGAGCATATTGATGCGATCTGCTGGGTGCTGAGATCTGTTCGACCGTGGTCAAGGCGGAGATGCGCCGATAAAATAGAGTCTGTAGGCAACTTTTTGTGACAAGTGTAACACTGAAACAACACCTGGCTTCGATGACGCCTATATTCATGGTCTTCCCACAGTCTCCTTGCTGGGAAAACGGTGAACTGATCTTCGCAATCGCTAAAGGTACAAATATATGGTTTGATGTCTGCGAATACGTGTGCTCTAAGAGATGTCAGCGAGGGGTTATTGGGCTAGAGGAGACTTACTTCCATTGAGTGCGATTCTTGATACCGGAAACCATATTCCCGCATATCGCGCACTCGAATCTCTTTCGGCCTGAAACAACGGCTTTGGGCGTCTTAGGCACTCTCCGTGAGGAACTCTCGGCGAGACTCTGCGCGAAGGACGAATGCGAGGCGACTGAAGCTGCTATCTCGGCGGGAGTAAGGATCGATGTCCCTACGCCTGAGTCGTGGAATGTGGTCGGCGGCCTGAATAACGACTTTGTGGGTCCTTCAGCAGAGCCCACTGCTTGATCTATTGAGCTTGGATCGGTTTGACTCTTCAACTTCCGTATCTCGTCGTACCTCTGGGCGTTTGCTTGCCCTAAACGTTCTGCCAGTCGCTTGTCCGCGTTCTCGAATTTGTCAAAAATTTGTCGAACCCATTGTCGCGCATTCTCCGACACATGGAAAGAAATAGGAGTGTCATTTGCCTTTTGACACTCTGCAAGTTCAGCCGTTGTCAATATCTGCTGAATCGTGGGAAGAATCTGCATGAGCAGTCTCGTCCGGAAGGTGAGAATTCTCAACAGAATCAGAACCCATGTCCTTCTTCTATTCAGCTGACCCGGGATGCCTTTTGGATCATCGGTTGCGACACCAGCACTAGTATTCCTGTTACCTGGTAGACGTCCCTGTTCTGAGTCATTTAATGCCAATTCTTGCGGACTCAAGATTTCTAATGCCCTTTCGACAATAAATGTCAAATCTGAAGCGTCCTGCTGTGACTCGTCAGAGGCGGTGGCCTCATTGAGAGACGATTGTGTACGGGAAGCTATACTTGATTAGCAAATCGACTCCAAGTTTGATGAGCGCTTCTTGAAAAATCCTCTGCGAACTAACCGAGCAGGAGACCCTGTGCAATCTTAACCAAGTTCTCCAGAACGGTTTGACGAAGAGTTGGAACTATTCGTAAACCTGATTCTAGTTTCCCGCCTTCCAGAATGTCCCCCCAAAGGTTCAACTTGCCATAGCAATGACCGAGCCGAGCGACTTCTTCTAGGTTTTCGTTTTCTTTGTTCGTGTGATTGTTCAGCGCCGACCTCAATTGTAGTAACAGCTTTAGACATCCGTCAAGCAAATCAGAGATTAGACCTGTCTCGCTTTCTAAATGGGCTCTTTTAGATTCTGATTCTGTGAACGCGATGTTTTCGTGTTCTTGGAACCATTCGATAACTCGAATTTCGGATTTTGATGGCTGGTGGTCCTGAGGACTAGATGCCATGATGGGAGTTGCGTTCCGAAGATCTGTTGCGTGAAGATGATGATTCCGTCCTCGAGCATCAAAACATCTGCACCCGCGTCTCCTACTTCACCCAGTGTTACAGGAGTGCATGTCAGTCAGGCGGGGTCAACCAATTTTCGACTATGTCCCTTGCCAGTCTGCCTTGGGCGCTCGGCATCTGCGATAGGCTGGAGATGCATGCGGTCGTGGCTTAGGGTCGTCTCCATCTCAGCGCCCTGTTTCGCACATCTGGAGCATGTTCTTCGCTTTCGACTTACAAAGCCAGGACTGAGCCTTGTTCAGCATAGTTGAAGTTGTTCTGCTCTGCTCTGCTCCGTGGGCGATTGATTCGGGCATCATCCGCAGGATGACACAATATCATGGCAGAGCTTACTTTGGCTATTGTTCCTCTCATCATATCTGCTCTTGATCATTATTCCACAGTACGCGACACACTATCTCGATATCGAAACTTTTCGGAGTATGTCGAAGAATTCTTTGCCGAATTTACGGTCCAATGCGAAATCTTCAAGACCTCGGTGCAGCTTCTGCTCACAGCAAATGTTGGAGACGGACAAGCGGCACGAATGCTAGAAAATGAGAACGATGCTGGATGGAATGATCCAGACCTTGACGCGTATTTATGTAGGCGCTTCTCAGGCGAGAAAACCTTACTAAGGAACAGCCTTTTTCTCATTCGACTCTCCATAAAAAGGCTGTTAAAGGTCAGCGATTTACTTCCAGATGTTACAAGTAAAGCACGGATAGTAAGTATTTACCGTCTATCGTCTAGAAGTGGAACCTAATTTCAGACAAGGATAAGTCATCGCTCAAGGGGAAAGCCCGCCAGTTCGGGATCAAAATCGACCAAGCATGCTCACAGGGTCGCACTGAAAAGTTGCTCAGAACTCTCAGCGACCGCACAGAAACCTTTCGGGTGATAGTGCAGCGCACTGAACGATTGTCAGAGAGGCGTGTTTCAACAGAGCCTAGTCGGTTCGCAAAAGACCAAATTGAACATTTTGCAACCATAAAATCGGCTGCGAATAACCTCTATACAGCCGTGGGACAATCATGCACAAAGCACACAATGCATCAAGGTTATATCGGCCTTCAGCCAATGTACGATGGTGCAAATCACGTCCATTTCGACCTGGCCTTCAAATCTTTGAAAACTCAGACAGCGGCTTCATTGCCAGACTCCGTTGCCCAGGATGTGGTCTGGCTGACGGTTGAATCAGAAGTCACTGGAAATATTCACCCACTTGAGTCTGACGGCATTCTCGAATCTCTGAACAAGTCAGTCAAGCGGGCTCGAGAAGCAAGTCCATCACACTCACCAAAGCCACAGGGCCTGGCAGTTGTCAAGAGAGCAAAAGAGCACAGAAAGCGCGTTTCTTTTCAGCAGGATCCATTTGTCGAGTATCAGGTATCGGGCTCAACAGTTACAGTGACGATCATGGAGCCTTCAGACCCTTTGACAGACTTGGGCGGAAATAAAAACTTATGCGATAAGATGAGGAATGTTTTCAAACAATCGAGCCCTTCCGCAGGTAAGTGCATCGGATATTTGGACGCCAGCGGCGATTCGAGGCACCTAGTCTACATCCATTCCAGGATGGACAAGGGGTCCATGTTGGGCACCAAGGACGCGATGATGGCTTTGAGTGAGATGCTAAGTGAATCGAATTCCGGTGGACCCTTAGCACTGGGCCGAAAATTTCACATAGGCAAGCAACTGGCGCTGGCACTGTTGCAATTCCACGAGACATGTTGGCTGAAAGAATTCTGGTCAAGTGAGGACATTATGGTCATAGAAACACCGAAACCTTCGTCAGAGAAGGCATCTTACAACACCAGTTCTGTTCAGGAACCATATGCCAGTGTCTCGATTCGAGAGGTAACACCGGTTGCCGAAAAGCCTGAAAGTCGGCCAATGCCATACATCAGAAACCGGACCCTCTTCAACTTTGGCAAAGTTCTGTTGGAACTTGCCTTTGAACAGCCATTCTCCAACTTGAAACAAGCGGATGACGCAGGGGAAGGTCTTACAAGCGACTCGGAGGAGTTCTTCGCAGCGCAGAGATTAGCTTTCAGCGTGTCTGAAAAATTGGGTCCAAGATTCGCAGAGGTTGTGAGAAAGTGCATCAAGTGCGACTTTGGGCAAGGAGATGACCTAGCATCAGCGAGATTGCAGGCCGGCTTCTATCAGGATGTCGTCTGCGAGTTGGGAACATGTCTGCAGCGGGTCCAGGACCTTTGAGTTGAATCTTTTACATGGAGATGTAGCTTGAGGGGAGTGTAAAACGCGTGGAATTCGAGGACCGAATCTTGTTAGATGACCACTTCGATTCTTCTGTGTCTGACTGTGACATCGTCCATCCGGACGAATTGTGATTCAGAACCTCGAATGCATGAATAAAGCCGACGAAGGTTACCGCACAAAACTTGGATCTTTGAAGCAGCTTAGAAACCTTTTGGAGAACGTTGATCGATTCAATCAGTCAAGTTATGAGCGTCGAACGCGTCGACCAGGGCAGCGAGGGCAGGTACAAACAAGAGAACCAATCGTGGCGACCCATCGGGGAGAACTTCGGAACGATTTTTGCGCATAATGCCGCCTACGCGTCCGTACCAGAAATTTATATCGCGTCTCCGAGTTGAACAAGAGCCCTTCGACCAGGAAGTTCAGGAGCGTTCATCGCAGAAAACCCTCATGCAGTGATGAATCTGCAGACAAGCCAAAGGGCTTTGAATGCCATTACAAGACCTACGACAGGATCTCTATCTCGCTATGCTGCTCCAAACGTAGCAGCAGCGGCAACCAGGTCACACCCTCCCTCAGCATCACTATCGACGTTCCGACCCTCTTTGCCCTTCCGACCCTTTAAGCCTGCACTCGCGCCTACCGACGGAGATATCCATGTCTGCAAAAAGCGTCGATATACCTACCACGCAGCCACCTCCTTCTCTACATCGTCCGATCGACCTAGAAGACGAGACGCGAAGATTTTAGAGGATGAAAGCGCGAGCGGCGTGATCGTCACATCCAGCAAACGCACTCTACGAGACCAAGATGGCCGGCCGTGGGCAGCAGAGTCTCGACAAGATAACCATACCTTCCCGCGCAGCAGCAGCCCGGACAGAGAGATATATGGTGTTGGAGTCTCCCTACCTCCCACGGTATTCGACAAATTGAAGAAAGCACGCTCCGGGCTTCGTGAGATGGCCCGTCAACCAAGCAAAAAGGGTGAACCATGGCAAATCCAAAAGGCGGCTTTAAATCGAAAATTCGGGGACGACGGATGGCAACCGCGCAAGAAAGTCTCGCCAGATGCTATGGAGGGCATTCGTGCACTACATGAACAGGACCCGGAGAGATGGTCAACACCCGTGCTTGCGGATCATTTCAAAATTTCAGCAGAGGCAATCAGGAGGATACTGAAGAGTAAATGGCGGCCAAAGAATGCGAAGGAAGTGGAATCGAGGAGAGAGAGATGGGCAAGGAGACATGACCGAATTTGGGACCATCGTTCGGAGCTTGGACTGAGACCAAAGAGGGAATCCGACACGGCCGTCGAGGACCCAGATCGCTTTGAAGAGGATTTGATGGCAAAGGAGATGCTTGACAACGCACGAAGGGCTTGATATGAGTTAATCAGTACCAGCTGATTTCATTTCAATGGGCTAAAGCTAGATATTGACCTAGTAAGTGTTTCTTGTTGTCTTGCCAACTTGTATAGGCGCCTGGACAGGTCAATCTTGAGCCACCAGGGGTTCTTTGCGTGGTGTCAAAGGACATAAGCGAAAAAGAAAATGAGGAAGGTTTTGGTCACCTGCTGAGATTCCCTTGCCGATCATGGAACTCCTACACCGACCCCCCTCCTTGGACTCAAAAGATCAGACACCTTTGTTGCTTCACCAGTGAACCCTGACCGCGCGTGGCTCTCATCCCCCGCAATTCTTGTACTGCCTGCTTTCTCTAGAGGTTGTAATTTGTATGGCATTGACATCATTGAGCTGATAGAGTATAGTTCGTGCTGCGCAAAGCGGTCAGTCCAATCCGACACCAAGTTTCCATGGCATACTCACTAGGCTCTGCTTTGTAGAGTTGTGTCGACCTCATCGTCGCTCCGGCCCTTGTCCCCACTGCCCACAATCGCAACCACACTCTTCAGTGCCCAATCATCTCACATACCATTCACCAGAACAACCACAGTCACCATCCAAGCAATGCTGAGAATATGTGGAATAGCTAGCCACTAACTAGCCTTGTTGTACTTGACGTCCTTGTATTCTTTAGTTGGCGTCCAAAGACCGTTCTCATCTTCTTCCATGGTCTCACGACGTTCAGGCATTGTGGGTGGAAACATGACGTAAACAAGAGGAGTCAGGTACATTGGCACGGTGTCGATGAGTAACAGACCAGGAAAGCCCACCGAGCAGATGAGTTTGAACCAGAATTCATCGTTGACAATTACCTTGCCATCGACCATCGACGCGGTGAGATGGGCATTGATTCGAGATGCAATGAGATAGACGGTGACCACGAAGAGGAGGACATGCCAAAGAATTCCTTCACGCCGATGAATTGTCCAGAGTCGAGAGAAAAAGGGTGGACGCTTGGTGAGACCACGTTCTTTGACCGCGATCTGACGAGTGTCATTAACACCACTGACGCCGAAACCGAGTCGAAGACCTCCAAAGCTCTGTGGCAACAAGCTCAGAAGCGTGTCACGGGAGAAATGGTGGCCCAACCAAACACCAGTTGCGAAGGTGCTACGAGCTTTGAGATAGTTACGAGACATGAGTGCTTGCACATCTCCTATCAAGCCAGCAATGCGAATTAGCGCGAGACATCCGACGACATGCTGCAATGCACGAGCGTTCGAAGCAGCAACGAATGGACCTCCAACCCAGAGACAGAAAAGAGTCAGCAAGGTGTTGATCGTATGAGTGACAGTCATTGTGTAAGGGCGGATGGCATGCTGAAGCATGGCATAACGTTGAATGAAGCTAGCTCCATCGAGGGCTTTCTCTGACAGAGTGAAATTGAAACGCAAGGTGTCACGAATGTGACCAGTCCACTATTAAGGTCAGCTATCGAGACACCTTGAACGTCATCAGAGTCAATTCTTACCCAGCGGCGGCGTTGCTTCAAATGGGTGAGCAGACAGTCAGGCTGCAGACCCCATTGCATGACTCCAGGAATCAAGATAATTCTCCAATCGTTGCCATGGAGAAACCAGCTGGTGATCAAATCCTCGGTGATGGAGAATTCAGGGAACTTGCCGATACTGTTCCAGGCTTCAGTGCGCATCACGAACCCACTACCTGGACACCAAGCAGCGTTGACCCTATCTCGTGCACCATCTTCAGCTCCAGTACCAGTGGTGTTGCCTTGATTCAATAGATCGTTTGGGGGAATATTGTAATGGAACTATTGATGTCAGCAAATAACAAAATCACGGTATCTGGCGCCCCCTACCTGAGCAGCAGTGACCATGCCAACGGCAGAATCCTCAATGGCATGTGGAACTAGCTGACGGAGAATTCCTGGCTCTGGCATCATGTCTGCATCGAAGACGGCAAAGTACTCGCTGTATCCAAGCGGGAGCTTTTCGACATAGTCGAAGAGGGTTGAGTTGAGGTTACCGGCCTTGTAGCCATGGTGTTTGTGTGCTGGCTTTTCACGAGAATAGTAGTGAAGGTTGCCATGGATCTCTTGCAATTTTCCCACCTGCTCACACAGCACTTGCGATTTGCCATCATCAGCGAGGACGACCCGGAGCTTGTCGACTGGCCAGTCGACATTGCAGGCGGCTTTAACAGTGTCCAGAACGACGTCATCCGGCTCTCCACAGCAGGTGATGAAGATGTCCACGGTTGGAACATTGTTGCCTACGATTCGAAGTGTTGGTCGAGGGGTTCGATCACGGGCGACGTTGAGGACGGTGCGCCAAACTCCTTCTGTGATGTTTCCCACTACGCCATAGTCAATATAGACGCATGAGGACGGAGACTTGTACTTACAGTTTTCAATGGTTTGACCAATGGTGAACAGGGTGGGAACAATCTTGTTGCGAAGATTCTCTCCCTTGATGTTTGCAACTAACAAGCCAAGGTAAGCAGCAATGTTGATAACATTGAGTGGGATAAGTGCCTCAGAGAGGATACTTAGGAGTGAGATCGGCTCGACTCCCTTCTGCTCCACGGTCTCGACGTGGTACGGAACCAAGGGTGGAAACCAGATCAGTGTCATCTTGCCAGTGATCGGGTCAATGGACTCAATGTACTGGCGAGCGATGGAGTCGGGGGAGACCTTGGTTCTTGCGACAGGCAAGTTTGAAGGCGGAGTGGGTGGAGGCCTGGCCTCGACATTCCTGGTAAGATCATTGTCGGTGGTAAGAGTCTTAGTCTTGCCACGGTGACGGAAACCTGAGGTGTCGAAGGAATTCATGATGAGAGCTTGTCAATTCATCAATAAGGAGTAGACGAAGCGAAAGGTTGGACGGCTTACAGCGTTGAGAATCGAATAGGAGAAGGTTGATGGTTGAAGGTTGAAGATTTTTGGGTGATGGTTGAGCAACGAAAGTGAGCGCCGCGTCAACGAGATGCAACGCAGATCTTACCACAACTGTCGCCTGCGACAATGTGTGAATGATACTACGTGAAAGAAGAGCTGTAGTTTCGAAGATTGGTTTGAAGAAGAATGGTTTTCGAAGGAGATTTATGAGGATGAAGGCAAAGAAAGAAAGCCGAAAGATGGAGAGTTGAAATGAAAGACTCTTCACTTGGAAATGTCGCGGGTCCAGGTGCGCTCATTCCAAAACGGAAGGGGAAGCCGATCTGAAGAGGGCGAAGCGGCGCTTTCAAGTCGACAGGCCTTGCTTAACTTGGTTCCTGGTGGCTTGTTCTTGCAGTATCTCAGAGTCTTTGCTATCATCAGTCTACCTCGATGCAAAGCAATCATATCAAAGCCTCTATTTGCGGCATTGGGGAGGAATTTGTGCATGATTGCCTACCTGGGACCCTTGATTGAGCCCATCGTTTCCAGTCATCGACCCTGGGTCACAACGGCAATTCAGCAATGATCATGTTCATGCACTCACAGCATCAAAGACTCCCTCAAGGTGAAGCTTTTGCTTCATAATTGCTCTTCACCATCTCTAGACAATTACTAATCATTTGACGACAATGCGAAACAGAGGTGCTCCCTCAAGGATTTTCTGGATGCTGTTTGCCCGAAATCAGAATCATCTCTCCTGAACCATTCCCTCCTACATTGTGTTCCACAGTCATTGCAGCCTTTTGGGAGACTTCTTGCACCTAGAACTTGCAGACAAAAGTGTCTTGTGAAAAAATAGCATTCGACATGCTCCTTGTCCTACCGAGACCAGTGGTCACAATTGCTTTGCCAGCGACCATCACAGGTCGTATTAAGAAAGAAGATACGGCAAGAGCATTGGAGAAGAGTCATACAAATAGATGCTTTGGTCATCACAGCCACTTCGTTTGTTTACTCAACATGGGTCATCGCCGCAGCAATGTCTCCGCCTGCCCAAAAGGGAACCATCGCTACGGCGACAGTTCCCGCTTTATCGCTTCTGGTGTTTGGAACTTTGTGCGAGACTTCATGTTCAGGAACCAAAAAGGATTGAAAGTAGATCAAGAGGAATCAGATCCACAAATACAGGGTATTGAACCAGGTTGATGGAGCAGGTTCAGACACAGCTGTTCAGAGCCAGGCGGGTTTTATCAGAGTGCCACCGTTCCTAGCTGCCGCAAACATCTCGTGGAGTGTTGCGATGTCTTAGTTTGTGGTTTAAATAGAATCCCAAAGGTATTTCGTTGCATATGTCGGTGCACCCCTTTTGGTGGGAAGCCTTATTCGGTGCGAGAGCATCTCGTTTCTTCGGCGCAGGCGGAAACAAACATGCCCAGACCAGACGCAGATCAGCCTCGCGGCTCAGCCTCGTCTGGGCATGTTTGGTCTAGGAAATTGTAGATCGCCGACATGTGTTGTGCTAGTAGCATTAAAAACTATTTTTTGGACAGAGCAGTACAACCCTTCTTTCGTGTCACTGGAGCTCCTTGACTTACTGTAAATCTGTCCATTACCAACATCCGTAAGGACAGCTCCCAAACTGAACCGGAAGCTACAGCAGCGGCTTTTGAAGGATGGTGAACGTATTGAAGCGTATGCGCGGTCTTCAACCAGTAAGTCCTACGCTTCTATTTGCAGGATGTTACTAACACTTTATAGAAAGTAAGTCTACATTGCGCCAAGAAGCCGCTGGCTCGTGCTGATTGATACAGCTTTTTCACATCCGACATGGCGAAGGCGCAGCGATACTCCCTCCTCCACCCCTACCTCAATTGACGAGCCTCAGCCTTCAATACGATCGTCAACAGTGGAACAAAAGTTCCAGACCTGCAAGGACATTTCAAAAAGAACACCTTCCTCGATTAAAATACCATAACCCAGCCCTACCGATCCGAGTAGAACAGGGACCTGCGCGATTGAAGTTGACCTTTGAAAGCGCCGACCAGGCCGCGTTGGAGCGTATAGAATCATCATCAATGGGTACAAGTGAAGATGGCGAATACAGAACGACGTGGTCAAGCATACTGCCAAAGGCACAGACGGGCGCACAGTCAGCGACCAATGTACCGTCCTCGACAGGGTCAACATTCAAAAGAGATGTCGAGTTAACTCTAGGTCCGCACCAATCGCAAAATATCTGGAAGTGGTTTCAGGCAACAACGAGGTGTGAAGATTTCCCGGAAGTTCCAGAAGAGACCATTCAGATGGAACAGCTGGACGAATTCTTCAAGCAGTCAGACCTTGACAGAAAACGGGTCAAGGCTGCTCTTGATGCTATAAGAAAACAACGGGAAGAACTGAAGGCGGCCAGAGATGCTGCGGCAAGAATGGCCAACGAGGAATGATTTGGTACACTTCCTTGATCCAACCAATTGTACATTACACCTCATTTTCAAAAGAAGATCAGCTGCATACTACCAAGGACAGTTCGTGGACTCCAGGAGCGACTGCGCGCTATTGGAATACGACCTGAACTCGACCTGCGACGGCGCTCTTGCAGTTACTAGTCGGTCTGGTGGTTCCGCTCGATACAGAGCCTTATTTAGGCGTCGACAGAATCATTGACACGTCTCCAGCTCCGGTGGGCACGCATTTGACTGAATAAGATCATTCATCTTCCAATGGCGATCATGTATCAAAGACCGGACTTCACCAAAATTTGTACAAAAAGAGGTCCGACAATACCCAGACAATTTAATATTGTACTCTCGAAATGTGTCAATCCCTTCAAGCATCATTACATGAGTCATTGGAAACAGAATACCAAAGTGATGAGTGTCCTGGAGGTGACGAATTTCTGAATTTGATTTAATTCGATTTTCTATGCCGCTGGCCGCAAGCCGAAGAACATATTCTCGTCACTTTTCCTTCTGGTATGCGTTTCTCGCACCTGGCCCCCCTTTTTCTACATAATTTCGCTATTCCCCTTTCTTTCTGGCCATTGGACTTTTCTCACATCCCAACATTTCGAATCTCCTCTCCTCTACCACACACCAATCTCTTCAAGCATCATTCTCTCCGAAACACCAAATACCACTGTATCTCCCGTCGAAAATGGTCCTCCTACGCAATGACCGATCGTCATCCCCTTCTCCTGAAGCAGTTTCTACCACCAGTCACTGTCGTCCATGCGTCATGACGCCGACATCCAGTCAAGAACCATCACCTGAACTCGAGCCTGTCTCCCTCAACCACATCAACTCAAAGCAAAAAGACGAATGTGTGGAAGACGAAACCGCCAAAGAAGACACATCCCACAAAGACCAACACTCAACCAACTACAGCATTCAGATGGATTTGCCAAACGGCTCTCAACTCGTGGTCAATGTCCAGGTCTCAGTCCAAATCAAAAATCCAACTCCTACTGCAATGTCTCCCCATCATACGCAGCGGTACGTTCGCGAGTTTGCGAAGTTCAAGCGCCATAACCCTCGTTTGTAGACCAGGTGGGCGCCCCTGCGCAACGGGTGTAGGCGGTGCGTTGGGTAGCACGGAGCACATCATAGCTAAACAGGTAGAACATTGAGCTGGAAGCCAGGTGGTCGCCGGCGCCAGCATAGCTACCTAGGTAGACAGAACCAACGAGCTCCCGCATACTAATTAGACATCCCCTTCCCATTCAGCTACGGCAAACTCCCGAACGTCAAGCGCATCAAACTTGTACATATGAAGCGTAAGTATCATCTCCCTCCCACTGATGGCAACGCGCGGCCCAAATCCGCGAGGCCCCAAAGCCCACCCTGCACGATCCTGCGAAACAGATCCTCTTCATCTCCGTCCTGCGGCTCCTCATCCGGTGTCGCGCCGCCATATCTCTGAACCCACAGCACTGGCAGCATTGCATCACCTCCCACACCACCACTCGCACCCATATTCGCCGCGCGACCGACGACGCCCATCTCAACACCGCGACTCCACGCAGCTAGATCAACCATATCCGCGGCCGTGAAATGGACAGTGATAACCGCGGCCTCCCTCCCTCTCCCACCCACACTCGCATTAGGTGCATTATGGTTCAAATAGCAATCATATCCACACCAGAGTAGATCCAGATTCGCGAGCGCCACATGCCTAATGACACTGGACTCCTTATCGTTCCTCTCACAACGATCACTGCTGCCCGAATGCGGATCCGGATAAAGATGGACATTCTGCACCGAACGTCTTCTATTGCCCCTCGGCGCGCGGCGTTGCGGCCTGTACTGGCGGTCATTCTCGCGCGCCGAGACATCAGTCACGTCGTGCACGTGGTCGTGATGCACGACGTGGCGCGTAAAGCCCTGAGCCTGCAGGACCGGCCAGGAAAGCTCCGAATGGCGCGCGCCCGGTGTGTAAGCCACGTTCGAGAGCGTCATGACGCTGACGTCGACGAAAGGGAAGCGGCGCTTCGGGCCGGGAAGGATGGGCAGCACGACTGTGCCGCGCCTCTCAGCTGCTCCTCCTCCTCCTCCTTCCCCTGGATCTTGGTCACGGGGTTTCGGCTCAGCGAAGAGATGTAGATCCGCGCACTTGTGCGCCTCGGAATGGAGGTTGAGGATCCAGGGCGTGAAGGACTCAGTCTGCCGGTGCGGGCCTCTGTCAGGCGGTGGGGAGGGGAATATCACGGGTTGAGGACGCCGGCTTGGGGGGTTTGGCCAGCTGCTGGGGAGATTGATGTCTCGTGGCACGCCATGTGGAAGGGGCATCATCTCGGGGAACCGTGGTGGATTGCGTCTATTGCCGTGGTAGGGCCCATAGATGAGGCCGCCGGGGCGGATGCGGATCACGTCGTTGCCTCCTAAGCGAGGCATGAGGATTGGAGTCTGGAGTGTAGCGTGGTTACTGATCAAGGGGGTTTGGTTGACTGGTTGACTGGCTGGTATATACTTCGTTTCTAATGGAAGTATCGACTTATGAGCTGACTGTAGTTTCCATCGACCTGAAGAGGCACAAAGATAGGCGGTATAGTACAAACACACGAGACACTATGGAAGACAGAATGGAACGATCTCTTATACTCTTCAACGTCGTTTGTGGAGTGGTCAGCTTTCTCACCCGCGTGAAGGCTGGCTTCAAGGGACGCCCACGGGAAGGACGTGTCAGGTGGCAAGGATGATGGTGATGAAGATGGATTTGTTTCTTCCATCGCGCGGACAAGACGCCGGAGACGTGATGGGGTTGATGGACGGGAGTATCTCGTATGTCTTAATCACTGGTATCACGGTCGTTTGGATAGCCAGGTGAAATTCTGTGTCATTGAAGAGGAGGATGTATGATCACTGGTGAAAGGTAGTCTGGGAAATGAATTTGGTTCTGAACGAATAGGTGTCATTAGCGAGAGGTCCAGTTTGACAAGCAAGGCGTCCGTGAGCCCGTATATTGTAGCCGGTGTCCCAAGTTGCGGCATCTGTTTGAACAAAACTGCCTCCAGAAGCAAAGGTTGCGCGTGCAGCAGCTCATTCTTCTCTGTCATCATATATCCCGTCAACTTAGAAGATGGACCTCTCAAGTTGATCAGCACGGGCAATCGCAGTACCGCAGCGTCCAGTTTGCATCTTCCCCTGCTTCAAAGGGGATAGTCTTGCTACAAAAGCTTGAGATTGGTTATCTTCCTTGGTCTGTCAGTTATGTAGTAGAAAAAGTCTCTCAGGAGGAGAGTAGTGGTGTGGACTTGACCTACATATCATCCATCATTCGAACATGCTTTATTGTGCGCGTTGAGTAAGCAGGTCTGACTTAGTTTCCACTTCGAGGTTTGGTATGACGGAATGCATCGAGTTCTTAGGTTTGGTTTAAGTATAATTGATTCCTCGCTGACCATTCTTTGAAAAACCTCCTGACACCTAAACCTCTTGTTTGACCGAAGGGAAAACACAGTTGCCATATCAGTCATATATCAGGACAAAATACCTCTCAAGAATCACATGACGCACTCAACAAATAAATGTAGGGCGGTGTTGAAGCACCATTTTTGTCCATGATGCGCAGTTGTGATATCGTCAAACTCCAGACTCCATGCTCGTTGCCTCATAGCAGTCAAATTTCTGAAATCAAGTCAGGATTACGCTCATATATCCTCAAAATAAATAAGCGCGTGCTGATACTGGTTCTTGCCACTCTCGTCGCAACACCGCTTCAACAAGTAGCACCTGATAGCTACTGCAAGTACGCTTGGAACTGGAAGTGGAGTGTTGAAAGGCAGATCAAGATCTGTGGCAATCTCCTCAGAACTCTTCTGCTTTCATGAGAAGCTCCTTCCCCAATCTTTGGAGGTAGACCTTGATCACCTCCTTCGGGAGACGGTCAAGAAGCAGCGGTGCGTCAGAATTTGCCATGCATTTGGCAGCCGCAGCAGAATCTCCTTGTGAAAGGGTCAGACACGATGTAAATCTGTTCACCACATTTTCGAGATCTCGTCGCCCTTCATTGTAAGCCGTAAGCTCCGCACTCCAATTACTCTCATCCGTTGTAGCGAGTGCCGAGGGCGGCAAGTTGCTAAAAGATACTTTAATGGTGATGTCGAGCGGATAGAGTTCGTCATCGCTTGATTCATCGGAGCTGGGTGGAGTATCATGGCCCTTCACTGGGGCTTTGTAGTAATTACCGGGGATCTCATTTAACTGTGACGGCGAGAGCTCTGCCTGAACATTGCCGTTTATGCCAGCACCACGCCATATCACGCTTGCGCGAGACCAGAATGGTGGAACAAAGAGTGCATCTCCTGGCTTCATCAAAGCCACATGAGTGCTTGTGCCAGGGATGGTATAGAATGAGTGTTCCCGCAATAGTGTTCTGTCGCATAGTATGTCAAGATCACTGACAGTTGATCCAGGCGCATAGCCAAGCTTGTGTTGATTGAACGGTGGCGATATCAGTACTTTTCTAGTACCCTGAAGATGGAAGAGGATAGTTCCTGTCGCACTATATCGAAGCCTGTGGCATGGCTCTCTGGAAATCTGCAGCTGGACGGACGTAATATATGGCTCAATGGCTCCCAGTTCCGTAGGAAGTTGAAATTGGTTGCCGAACTTTCCTTTCCATTCCTTCTCAAATGAAGTAGGACAATCCTTTGCTTTCACATTCGGTGGAGGGAGGTTAAACATTGTCGAGGTTACGTCAGCCTGTTTCGGGAGCCATAGGAGCGAGATGGCCTCATCTCTGGCAATATTTGTCGACACATCAGTTTCCGCAGGGAGTTTGTCGTAAAGCAGACCTTTGAAATAGGTAGGCATCGACGCAGTCTGGCTGCAAGGGCCATACTCCAGACCTCTCATGAGCAGAGGCTGTGAGAGTCGGAGAGCGTCATTGAATGGTTTCGGTCCATCCAAGAGAACGGGAGATACCCGCACGCCATCTTGTTTCTTGATACCCATATTGCTCCACTCTGACAGCACTGAAGGCATCTTTGATGCTTGACTAGGAACGATGATCCAATCAGCAGAAAGACCTGTTTCTTTCTCGTAAAGCGCCCAGATTCCTTTGTTGAAATGATCTCCAAAGTTGAAGCATGTAGCACCGCCGCCCAAAATTAAATATGCGCCGGTCCTGCTATTCCGCGTCGAATGACCGATGAGAAGAGGTCGCGGACATTCTGGAGGACGCGTTGCTTCAATTGCAGTCACTCGGAAGCTGGGTTCTTTGCTCTCATCGTGCCATGTGGAGAAGGTACCTGTCAGAGAGAGAATCTCATACGGCCTGGGTATGCATCCGTCTCTGGCTATACCACCTATAATAAGGAGATAATCCTGGACAAATCCATAGGAAGCGCCGAAGCGGGCAAAGAATTGATAGGAGCCGACAGAGGTGTCTAATGCGTGGGACGGGCGAAATCTGATTGCCAATACCTCATTGTCGCGGATGACGAGGCGCCACCTCCAAAACCCCTGACATATCACGCCGTCTTGTCGCATTCCACCGAACAAGAGGCCGTGGTTGAAACCCAAACAGACAAAGTTGGGGCCAAATCGAGGTCTAGGGTCTGAACCGAAAATGCGGAGCACTCGCCAACCGTTCAGCGGCTCCCATAACAAGACGTCAATTGCCACCTTTGTCGCGCTCACCTTGCCTCCAAAACAGATAGCACCGAATACATTTCCTGGTAAGGTGACAGGAACCAGTCTGTGACGATAACGTCCTTCGGGTAAATCGTGAATGCGATACCAGGATGGTCCTTTCTGTAGCCAACAATCTTTCAGTGGCTGAGTTGGGGAACGACGACCACCCACGAGCATATTGTCACCATTATTCAACGAAATGATCACATGACACGATCTGGCGCCCACTTCAGCAGGAAGAACAGTCGGAGTTTCATCGTTCAAATGACGCGGTCGGCAAACGGCACTTGTGCAGAGATACGAATCTGACCCCTTGCCTCCGAATATGGCGATGGCATCTTGATCTGGTACGGGATAGGCTGACCCGTGATGACGCAGGCAGATATCGCCAGGGTCACCATAATGTCGATAGCCGAAATGTTCCAAGTCTGGGTTGCATGGGGAGGATGTTCGAGCGGAGATATCAGAAGCGTCGCTAGAAATTGAGTCGCGTCGGGGACGAATGACCTTTGCGGGAAGAACTGGGCGATCCCTGTTGTGCGCCACAACGAGACAGTAGTGGCTTGCCCAGAGAGCAAACTCTTCCCAGTCGTCGAAAGGCTCAACATGGTCCAATTTCATACGTTGCGAAGGTGACAAGAAGCGAGGATCGGCCCATAACTCCCAGAGTAACTGATGATCTATGTGGGCGAACCCGGCGTTGCTAAAACGCTGGGTTTGGGCACGATCGTAAGGATATTCGAAGATAGATTTCAGGGGTGTACCTAGTCCTTTGTAATAGTCCGTCATCTTTTTGGTAAAGGGGTGGTCAGGCTGATCAGGACTGCTAGGCTCTACCAAGCAAAATGTTACATCTAGCGACGACACATCACGTCAGCTATCAAATCCAAGGTTGAGTAGCAGAGCGCGAAACTCACCACGAGAAAGACCGGCGCTCCACCAGATGAGGGAATCGGCAGACTTGACAGGCATGAATGTTGTAGAATCTTCTGCTATGCAGAGCACTGAAGCATCTTTGAGGTCAACCACGTCGCCCAGCAGCCTGTCTAGCCTTCGAATATTGCGAAGATCGCATCCGATTGCGGCGTATTCGTCGCTATCGATTGGAATGGCAGGATCGTCCGTCGACTCAACCGAGTGAAGCAAGTCTCTCATTTCGGGTTGGCGCATGATAATATTCCGCTTGGTTTCTATCAACAACTCGTAGTCGACGTCGACGAATTTGGTATTGGAGCAGAGACCGCCTTTTTGAGACAGCCATCTGAATGGAAGAGGGTCATATCCGCAGCCGAAGTTGATAATTACTTTTCGTTGGCCTTCTCCTCGCTCAAGGAAAGAGCGAACCACCCAGCTGACAGCGCGCATTCGAAGCCAGTAGCCTCGATGGATGGCCGGCGTGGATCTGTGAATCTCCTTTGTAAATGATTTGTAGAAATGTGGCCTTGAGAGATACTGGCGCTCGGTACTGGCCTTGAGAGCCGTCGTAGAATTGTTGGTCTGTTCCACAGTGTTAACCTTTCCATCAATTCACTAGTTCGATTGCCACAAAGTGTTAGGAAGCGAACGAGCATCTGGGAAACGTACGGCCATGATGAGTCCAGCATTCTTCTCGAGAGGCATCGCATCGTCACCATGGTCAAAGCCATCGCCACCAGATGACTGGTTCATTTTGGGGCTAGAATTTTGCGATAGGCGTAGTGGGGAAGTGCAAACACAGGAGATTCAAGGAAACAACAAACATTCAGGCAGGCAATACTGCCTACTTGAACAATCGAATGCTCATATTTGACCAAGGGAAAGAGATTACATTATTGCAAGCATGTCCGCAAAACATGATGGATTGAATTGAAAGTGAAGAGGGACGAGAAGATGACTGGTCACGTGCTTAGCTTACTGTCGACTGCAACTGCAGCTTAATCAGCTTCGGCAAAATTATCTGAACCTGGTGATTCGCCACCTCGCCAGGCTTTACAGTGGCATTCGTGGAACGCAACTCCGGATCGCCACTTCGTGCCCCAGCTTATCCGGAGCCCGTAATTCTCAGCCTCGCTTCTTCTCTCCACTGTCAAGACTCGACATGGCATGCCGGACCAATATATCCTGCGGGTCTGCGAACCAAACACCTTGAGCTAGGAGGGAAGGCGGAGGTTCTTGGGGGGAAACAAGCCCTGGTTCTTCTGCAGCATTCGCGCTGGATTGCGGGATTCTGGTGCCCTCGCCATCTTCTACCGTTGGGCCAAGTACCAGGCGGCGTTCCCCTGGAAATTTATCAGACTTGATAGCATATATTAGAAGTGTTCCGTTATGTCTGATGATCCAATGTCCAAACCGGTCAACCTCTCTCGTGCAGCCCATGTCCAATAATTTCTGCAAGCTGATGATGACTCTCTCTCCTTGCGCGTTGATCTCAGGATCGTACACAACATCGTCAAGAACGAGGCGCACGCCCAAGGCTAAATCCAATTCGACCTTGCCAGATATGTATCCAAGTGTACGGGGGGCTCCATATTCCGACCTCACCGTCGGCGCTTCCTGGTAGACGTCCAAGGTGCTGGACCAATGATTGCCATACTCGGTACTTATTATGTGCTGGCAACGGCGACGTGCAGCGGGTGGAAGTTCCCCTAGATCTGTCTTAAATCGTTGTTCTTGTGGTATGTTTCTGGTTTCAGGGATTTCGTGGAAACAGAATTTCGACAAAGAGAATTTCAGATGCTGTGGAGCGCCATACATATCAAGAGGGGAAAAGACGGCATTTATACCATCAGCCACAAACAGGCTGATCACCGAAAGCGTCACTCGATAATAAGTAGAGTGCGACTGAGGATCTTGGATAAGATTGTGTCACAAGATGTACATCACGAAAATTTCGTAGATGTACGAAGTCACTGGCGCTGGGACCGGCTCTTGTTGAATGTGACAGCTAAGCAAAGCTCCGAGTCGATCCAAGTCTCCGACGTTATCCACATGAATTCCGCCGATAGATCCTGGCATCAAATGATCAACAATGTTTGGTGACTGCTGAAAAGTCATCGTGCTTGATGTTCAGCCGCGAGTCCAGGTCTGTAACGCCTTGACTCGCTAACTTTTGTTTAAGTCGGGCAATGGTTTCAATCGCGGGCTCCATTCTCCCGATGGATCAGTGAACAAAGCACATTTCATGTTGCTCGCCTTCTCAGCCAAGCGTTTACAGGTTTTCAACCCCTGCAGCATGCTCTTCATCTTTTCCGTTGATGATGCTGGTGTAGCCTCGGACGAAGATTGTTTCATCTCTCGATGCAACTCATGAAGGAAAGCAATTCTCGCAGTTTCCAAAGGAAAACAAACAAAGCTCTGGCCAATGAGACCTATATCAGCCTCCAAAAAGTATGGGGTCGAACGAATGAGAAGGTGTAGCGTATCAAGCAACTCAGAGCGTACAAAGGCTAATTCAGTGTCGAGATTGCTTGACTGAAGGGCTCGAGAATGTTTTGCGTCATCAGATAGAACGCTCTTTTGCTGATGCAACTGGACCTGATCGATGACTGATATGTGTGTTTCAAGGGTGTGTGCTTTGAAGCACAACCAAAAGAGCCAAGCCGATGCAACTTCGAGTCCAGGAAATTCGAGTTCACCAAGTCCAGACGTATAAGCTTCAGATTTCACAACCTCACTTGCATCGCGAGCGAGAAATTTGTTAGACCACTGTTGCATCTCAGTACTGATAAGCGATATGATGTTGAGCGACTGCTTCATTCGTTCCAGATTTTGATTGCTAAGCAAATCGACATCATCAACGTACTCGATGATGGGAAGAAGTGGCCGACAGATGTATACGAGTTCTTGTAATTGGCCACTCATCATTCGTGGTGTTGTCAATTCATCAACATGGTGATTACGACGTCTTCCGGCCTTGCCCAGCTTTGATCCAGTAAGCACCGATGATTGGCGATAGATGAGACATAGAGTCAATTCCATAAGCTGATATTCATCCATGAAGTCGAACCATTCTTCAGGGACCGTCTCTAGTTGAAGCGACTGACGTAGCAACAACGACCCTAGGCCTCGAACGTGGGTGAACATCTTAGCAAGGGAACCGCTGGCACTAAGCTCGAAGATTGATACAGCGTGGCATGCCAAAACCAATGCCAGATGATCATTCGTATGGAGGTTTTCGCCGTTATTGAGAGATTTCAATTGTCGACTAATCGCAGCAAGGGTCTTGTAATATCGATTCATCGATACGGATAAAATGTCATCACGTTGGTGCTCGACTCCTAGTATGGCGAGACCCAAGGCCCTGACGATACCTCCAACGAGGGGATCTTCTCGGAATGCAGCCGTATCATAGCCCCTAACAACCCAGAGGGCACAGGGAGTAATCAATCGGTGTTCCGAGAGTCTTGAACCAGGAAGGACGAGATGTTGTGGAAGAAAGCGGTTTCGGAACATTCCCATCAAAGAATAAGAATATTGTTTCTCTGGATTCGGCTCGAGGAACAAGGTACAGTCGGAAGCGCTGGAGCGTTCACAGTGTGGCAAAGTCTTCTTTTCGCGCGGGACCCTACCAGAGAACGCCTGCCATTTTGTTTCTTGAATCCACCGGAATTCTGGCTGGCTTGGTTCATTGAGTGCCTCCTGCACCTTCTTGAGCTTCTGACGTTGTCGATGTGCTTGGACGTTTAGCCTGACTTTCTCTCGTCGAATTGCCAATTTCTCGTCATCGTCGACGTTGTTGGGAGGCCTTCCTCTCGGCATTCTGATTGACGGCGTGGTAATCGATGGGTCAATGGATACGAGGTCGACGTAGATGCCACAAAGCTCACATAATGGGCTTGCATTAGTTGCACCTACGAGACTCCGGCTGGAACACTGATTTGCGTGACAAAAAGCTGCGAAGCAAATACTTTCTTTATAGCACTCTTGCTTCAGGGCATCTGAGCCTCCTTAACACATTGGAATAGGTCAGTAGGCAGAAGAAGAGCGATGTTGCTATTGGACGAAGGATACGGATACGAGCTCGACGGTACGTTTGGCTTAACACCGGCAGGCACTTTGCTCACTGCTAGGGCCAAAGAGTCATATCAGCCTTCCGTACGTAGCGTATAGGCCCCTTTATCGTATCGTGAAAGGTTATTCACGCATTGATGACGATACTGATGGGATTGACAGAGTATGACCTGAAAGGTGAGACGGAAGAAGCATTAGCGCCAGTGGGAAGTTTCGTAGAACCTGAACTTGAAGTGCTAAACCTGTGAAGTGGGCTAGTCAGAATCAGGTTTAGACTCTGGGGGCCACAGAGGCCTATATACATCTTGTCGCCCTGAGCCTGTAGTGGTGTTTTTGCTTTATCTGTATTTGTACTGGTACAAGCAGTCGGGTCGATGATACTGATGACGCCGACGCTAGCTGTGTATTCTGGAGGATCTGAATGCGAGAGCAAATAGTCGGGAAAAGTCCAATTGAAGCACCACATGCCTTTCTCGTCGTGTACACCCCGAATTATACGGAGATGCTGACCGCGATGTCTCCGCAGGGAATATCTCACTCAGAAGCTCATCATGTTAGCACTTTTTGAACATGCCATAATCTATTCGTCATGCTTCCTTGAGTCTTGACAGGGTAGCCTTGCCGGCTCTGGAGTCATTAGGCCGACCAAGATGCCCCGTGATCCATTGCCCAATCTCGGCCATCTTGACCATGTCGACACCAGTTTCACAACCCAAGCTGTGGAACAGGTGAACGAGATCTTCCGTAGCCACATTACCAGTGGCCCCTTTGCTGTAAGGACAGCCACCGAGCCCACCGACTGAACTGTCGAATATTCGTACGCCATGCTCTAATCCCACGACGGTATTCACAAGCGCCATGCCGTAGGTATCGTGGAAATGGAGCGCCAGATCTTCATTCAGTATTCCAGCCTCTTTTAGAGTCTCGAGCAATTTCCTGGTCCTTGGAGCTGTACCCATCCCAGTGGTATCAGCAACCGACACTTCATCACAGCCCATTTCCAACAAAGTAGCTGTGATTTCTGCCACTTTGTGCGGGTCGACGTCTGGTCCTTCATACGGACACCCCAGGGCTACCGAAACGTAACCTCTGACACGGATATTGTTTTGTTTGGCAAGCTCCATAATAGGTTTGCATCTTTCCAGGCTTTCGGCAATGCTGCAGTTTGTATTCTTGTGAGAGAAAGTTTCTGTTGCGGCCGCGAACAAGGAGACCTCGGTCGAATTGGCCTGTTGGAATTCGGGTTGAGCATCTGAGCCGGGAGAAGGAGGAGGTGTTGGGTAATCAGAGGGATTGTGGGCACCCTTGGCCTGGAAAGTTTTGACTAGATTCTCCAGGCCTCGAATATTGGGCACGAGGTAATTATACGCAATGCCATGTGGCGCAGAGGGTGGTTGAGTTAGTATGGATTCGAGGATCTCGGCGGTAGACGCCATCTGTGAGTTCTCAGCGACCGCTTGGTCGTTCCAATTTTCGACTCACCTGAGGGACCCATTTGGCTGGTACGAACGATCCCGCTTCCATGTGCGTGACACCAGTCTGTGCCAATCGGCGAATGAGCTCGAGCTTCGTCTCAAGCGATATCGAGCTCTTCTCATTCTGCAAGCCGTCTCTTGGTCCTACCTCGACTATTCTCACGTGGTCGGCGAGACTCTGTCTTGAGGTGCTGAAACTGCGGAACAAGGGCCGAGCTAGAGAGCGGCAAAGAGAGGTGCGCAGGGCCTTCATTTTGTAAGGCTATGAATGAATGAGTTCACATGAGCTGTATACTAGTCTTCCAGGTTGCCCTTTCTCCTGAGAACTTTGAATGGTAAGGATGAGTGACAAGTTACACCTAGGAAGTCACGTAGTTTTTGGTAGTCATGGAAATCGTGGAGTGACAGCCCGTGCGGAGAGGATGAAGCACCAAAATGCGGAGGGATTGGCACCGCCGATACCGGGCTGCTATTTATCTACCCACCTCGCCATCCTACTGTAGGTATCTCGACGAGGTATGTACTATCTACGCCTTTAGCTTAAACTTTCCCTTCGCCGATGCATCAAGACCCCGAACTGCTATCACACATATGCTTGATAGCATCAGAAGCCCAAAATCGTACCAGATCAGAGAAATATACGCCTTCGGATGCATGCCATCTGCTACCAAGGCACCTCCTACTGGCGAGCCCCAAAGAGCACCCAGCCCACGGATGAAGTAGATGAATCCATTGACGGATGCATAGGCCTGAGCACCAAATACCTCGATCACAGTGGTGGGGAAAAGAGAATTATAGCCTTGAATGTGCCGTCAGCGGTTTGCACCTGACCATGTAAATGCAATACTTACCTCCAGCGAATAGACCATACGTGACGACGAAAGCTATCCACAAATTCATGTCATCGCCATAAGCACTCGATAGCCAGAATGCCACTACAGTGATTGCGCTCCCCAGAACGCTTAACACGAGAGTGTTTTGTCTCCCTGCCGCGTCGGCGATAAATCCCATTGCTATTCGACTTACCGTATTGACGGCATTGTTGACGGACAGAAGAGCTGCGCCACTGCAAGGGAAGAGGACGTCAGTATCGATGGCGAATTGCGCACACGCGCGCACTCACAATGCAGCAGTATATCCCAGTCTAGTGCTAAATTCGGGAAGAAATGTGATGGGCACAAGATTTCCAGCTGCCTGCGCCATGGCTGCCAAAGCTTGTAGAATGAAGGCGGGACGTTTCGCAAGCCTGATGTCGACGAGCGTCGGACGTTTCGAGAGACTTCGTGAAGTCGGCGTGGCTAATACAATAGGAATGCACATAGTGAGATTGACCAGTCCAAAAGTCCTCAAGGTCCAGGCGGCCCCTACTCGAGCCAACAAGACCCGAGCTGCTGGCGCGTAGACGAGGCCACCCACTCCTGCAGCTGATAGGATGAAACCCATAGCAGAGCCTCGATGAGCATCGAAGTATTCCGGAGCGACAGCGAGGATTGGAAAGTACATCAATGACGAGCCAACTCCATAGATCAACCCTTGCGTGAGAAGGAGTTGCCACACCTGTAGTTCATCAGCTGGGTCACACCAGCACGCAGTTGTCCTACCTTATGACAGAAGCTCGCAAGCACGTAGCCCAGCCCCATAAGCACAGCACCGGCTCCAGTGATCCATCTCGGGTCCTTCGACCTCGCCATCAACGGATTGACTCCAATGCTCCCGCCCCATGTCAGGCCAGCAGCCAAGGTGCCGACAAATGCTACCATGGCTTTGCTCGAGACTTCGCTTTTTGGCAAGAAGGGATCTTTGGAGCTGCTGCCATCGGTGAGGTAGTAGTTGAGGAAGACTCCGTAAGCTTGGTTTAAGCCGATGGTAATGAAGACGTCGAAGAATGCGCAAAACAGTATGCTAGTTTGCCTTTTGCGTGACACTGGACGCATGGCTGGTTGGGCATTTGCCGGCGTGACCATCTCTTCGAGGCCGGACTCATCACCTGCGGCATGCAGATGAATGGAGTCGCGTTGTTCGTGCATGGTGAGCACGCCTGTTGAAGTCATATTTCTTGGATAGTAGGTGCACCTGAGACATGCCACTACCTGGGTAGATAAAAGGGACAAATTGGAGTTGGAGTGGTAACCCTACATAGATATATTGACGTCGTGCCGACGGGACACGGGAGTACGAGTACGACGGCATGAAAGGTAAAGGGCGTCTGAAGGAGAAAACCGGAGGCGGTCGTCCAACAAGTCAAAGATCGACGTTGCATGTCGCGTGTGAACGGGGATCGATGCAAGGCGAGGTATAGAACAAAAAGGTAGCGAGTCCCCACAACATGAAGAGGTACCATCGTACATGTTCTAAGTGAGATGCTAGTGTACGAGTAGAGAAAAAGTCCTTGTCGCAATCTCTTCACCGGTGCTGGTTCTCGGACCCGACTCTCTGTCTACTTCCTTTACCGGTAATCATGTCGCTTCTGCCGCGTGCCGGCTTATTGAACTCAATAAGGTGGAGGCGCACATGGACATGCACGACATATGGCATGGGAGGATCTTGTGATAACTCTTGGAGTCATCAGGATGGAAAATTGCAGTCGACGTCGCTGCCGAAGAGGAGAAAGGACGCGTGCAAGGGGCGTTTAAGAGCAATTAAAGGCAATTAAGGGTACCTAAGGGGGCACTTCCGGGGGGGCAGTGGCCAATAAGCAAACAAAGGCAGCAGGTGCCAGTGAGTGGCAGTGCTTGGATTTGCCAAAGTTCCTCGCTTTCATCTTCAGATTCACTCTCTCACTCCGCCCACTGACCATACAGCTACGCCTCGCTTGGGTCTGCCAGTGAGATAGATCTGAAATCAGCCTCGTTCTTTGCTTCTTTCTCTTCACCACATCTATATTTCCTTTGATCGCTGCCATTTGTTTGCTCAATTCGCTGATCCCCATCACACCTCCCAATCAGCAGTCACACCATGATTTAACCATCCCTCTGTGCAAGTGAAGGGGAAAGGACCAAAAAGATAATCCATAACAATCTAGAGAATAGTCACAGGCACCGTCGCATCATTTTCAGCTCCGAAAATTTTCACCTTTTGATCATGCAATCTAGTGCAAAGGATCGTGGCGACAGCAGCAAAACCCCGTTATGATCATTCTGCATTACTCCCATGCTCTCCATGCCTGCCATACTTCAGCCACGCTGCTCTCTCCAAGAGACAATTGACGAGGGTTGCTTCTTCACTGTGGATGAATCCACCATTCTTGAACAGATCAAGGATGCTTTTGAGCCGGAATTTGAACGTCTGAAGTCGGCGAAAGCCGTCGAGGGTACTGAGCAGCAAAGAGCTGCGGTAAATGGAACAGCCGAAACTCCCAGCCCGTCTCAGAAACTCTTCGGAGACAATTATGATGAAGTCAATCGAACTCTAGTCGGCATTCTGGCTTTGCGCTGGATTCACAACCGTGACTACGACCGATTTACCCACTCCCAGCCTTCAGAAACCCGACTAACGAAAGAATCGTTCGAATGGCTGCACAATCTTTTCGAGAAAGGTGTCACCAACTCAGATGATCTCTTCGCATTAGTACTTTCCATGGTCATCAATGACTTAGGCAAAGATCCCAATCTAGAAGAGGATTATTACTTTCATACTCGGAATCGACTACCAGATCAGAATCATGATTCTTTGCTCCTGGAGGCTGCAAAAGCCAGCATGGTTCCCGCCCTCGACTATTTGACTCCAGAAAAGAGGGAGGAGGTTATGCTAGGTCTTGAACTCGGGTCCGAGCTGAACGCCGGTCAGCTGGCCCAGGCTGAAAGCGTTCCTGTGAATTTGGAGGGGCTGCTCAATATGCGTGGGCATGAGCACGCATTTGATCTAAAATTCATGGAACAGATCCTCGACGTGGCCGGTGCACTGGGCCACCTTTGCTCCGACGGCTCCAAAAATTTCATCGAGCCGGTCTTTCAAGCCTTCAAAACCGTGCACGAAGTCTCTTTGGACATCATAGCTGGGAGATCGAATCCGAGACAAGGCTACGATAAAGTCCTCACAAAGCGCGGGAATATGCTATCCATCAAGGGATTCCGGAGACTAAGTGTCAGTGATCGAGAAGAACGCGCCTTGTTGCGCCTACTCACCATGGGCCGAACAGCGGACAAAGAGCAGGCCGAATTATTCTCAAAGGCCTTCCATGCGCTGGATAACGACAGTAAAGAACAACTCGTCAAGGGCCTGAACATAGATGGAAATGTCAACGAGACAGCCGTTCTGCCCTATTACATGCCCGCGATCATCTCAACTACCCTAGAAACTACGAAAAGCTCGGACGACGAAAGCAAGCGTCGAGCACTGACTCATTTGATGAAATATCTAGCCAGAGTTCTCGGCAGCGCCAGCAATAGTCTTTTTCCCGGACAGCCTGGTGATGCGCGTTTCAACGAACCTGTGCCGGGCATCATCATCGAGAAAAACATGTCAAATGCCCAGGACGTCATCAACAGTCCAGAGTTCAAAGACAATCCGGAACTTTTAGACAACTTGGCAATACCAGATGGACAAATCCTTCAGAGGCGCCGGACAAGCCAGTCGTGGTGATGAAATTTGGATTGTCTAGAAAAAGTCCTTGTTAACGGTGGTGTGTGGTGCTCTATCAAGGCCGAGAACCCAAGATATGTCAAAAGGCAAGGCAGGGCAGGTTTTTCTTCCATATTCCTCACTCAAGTCTGGATTTTCAACCAACGATCGACCACACAAGGTTCGGACAAATGTATGGATCAACCACTATTTTCCCAGGCGCACCGTGGGCGTTGCCTGCCAACCAACATTTTCACCCAGGAGGGACGTCCGATTTCATCTGTCCTTCCTAGCCAAGTATAAAAGAAAGTCCTTCCCTCCTCCTTCAACTTCCACATCCTATCCTCCGACGAAAAACCTCCATCATCTAACCCTCGACTCTCTCCTCTCATCAATACCACTTCTAGTCTCAAAAATGGCACCTCATCCAAACACCACCACCGTCTCGCCCGATCTGCGCGAAGTCCTGCTCGGCTTCAACGCAACGACCAGCGCCAATACCACCAATGGCGCCCCCGCCTCGATCGCCCTCGGGCCGTCCTCCTCTTCCTCCTATCAATGGAAGAAATTAGAAGTCGTGATACTGCGCGCCAATTTCTGCTTCGTCTTCTTTATCCTTCTCGCCCTTTTCCACCTTGTCCGGACCTACATCCGACTTCGTCGTGAAGAAGCCGAAGATTTCGGCCGATTTGAACTATCGGAGAAATGTAGAAGTCCTTTTTCTAGATGGACGGGCGGGGAGGGAGGGTGGATGGATTGGGGATGTGGTGAGCTGCTGCTACTGCTGCTGTTGGATCTGGCCAAGATACATACTTACTCCCCTGGTAGTAGGGATCTCCGGCCACAAAATGCGCCATTTCCCATTGGGGCATGGGTATAGTCGAGTCGAGCCGACCTACTCTCCCTCCTCATGGTTGGTGTGATACTGTAATGAGCATTATTTCGGACAAATCTTCAACGCCATACACACGACTCGCGCGTTGGGGCAGGAGGCTGGCTGCCAGGGGAGTTATCATGCCAAACTATTGTGTCCATGGGCTTGGGAATTTGAGCGAGCTAGCTGCTCACTCCATGATTCTGATATGGCATGATATGGGCAGATAAATGTATTACGAGACACGGTTTGTGACGCCTGCCCATCTAGTTATGTCCCAGATTATGAAAAACGAACATTTGTTTGGAAAAACACGAAAAGTAGCGTCTCGATCTTTGAAACCCTTGAGGGTGATGGGGGCGTGATCATGAAATTCGTCAAAAATTTCTACATGTATCGTAATATCTACACAAAGTCCGAATCCGTTTAACATGGATCTCATCTCTGAAGTCTCCTTTTGTACACTCGTGCCTAGTACACATCCACCGAATCCCATCTACACTCTCACCTACAGCCCGACCAGTACTGTCACGCAACATTCTTCCCCCTCTCCCCGTTCTTACTCCCACTTCTCCCAAACATCTCCCTCCAAAACTCCCTGAACCCATAATGTTTCTCCTGGCCCTCGTCCCTAATCGTGCCCTCATGGCCCACCCACTCCTGCGCACCCAGTCTGCCTCTCACACCACCCCCGTCTTTCCCCGTCTCCATCACCTTCAACCCCCTCGCCGCGGGTCTACGACTGCGCTCGAAGATCTCGTTCGCGAGGGTCGGCGCCACGTCCGCGAAGCAGCGGTCCAATTCGCGCTGGAGAGCAAAGTACGGCTTTTGCGCTATTTTGGGCGCCATGAGGTTGTAGGAGCGGGTGAGGGCGTTGAGAGATTGGATCGCGAGCGTGTGGTAGCCGAATTCGGTCGCTTGCCATGCTGCGTCGCGGAAGGGGTGCGGCATGGGGAGGACGGAGGAGGACGGAGTGGTACTAGTGGGTGAGGAAGGGGAGGAGGGAGGAGGTGGCGAGGTAGAGACTGAAGTAGGAGCGTCGAGGGGAGCTGCTTCGGAGGCAGGTTGTTCTGTGACTTTGACTTCCACCTGCTGGGCTTGTAGAGGAGGCGGCACTTTTTTATCCTGCTCTTCTTCCACAACGCCCACCCCCGCAGCGATCCTCTCTTCGATAGTCACGGTCGTCAAAGTCCCGTCACTGGCTATGCTGCTGATATTCTCCACCTTGCGCATGGGGCGAGGATTGACCTTCTCCTCGGCGAGCGCATAGCCCTTGGCGCGCCGCATCTGGTCCTCCACGCTCCCGCCACGGCTGGAAATCATGCGCGCAGCGTGCCTGCGCCAATCCTTTCTCAAGCGGCCCCGGAACGTCGCGGCGGCTTTCACCAGCTCTTGCTGCTTCTCGATCCACGGCGGCACGATTTCTTGCTTCTGGATGATCTTGTTCATAAAGTATTCGGTTGTGTCCAGAAAGGGTGAGTTGGCGTTGTAGTCTCTCTCGACGTTGATGCCCTTGCCGCGTGAGATGTTTTTGAACTGGCCCCGTGAGATGGCGTCTTCGATCCGTTCGTTCGCCAGACTTGTCAAGCCCTGGATGGAAGTGGGCATGGGTCGCGCACCCGGAGAGAAGCGATCTTTTAGTTCCTTGCGCCATTTCTCCCGTTCTTTCTCGGTCATGTCGTTCTGTTGACTGATGGCGTAGATAGAGGTCTTGTCGCGTGCGATAGCGAGTCGGTCGGCAGCGGAGACGTTCTTCTTCGGCGCGGGGCGAAGGTTGACTTTTGGAGGGATCGAAGGGGCTCGGTAGGGTGAACGGAGTTTCTTGTAGCTATCGTCTAGCATACGCAAGGCCGCGTCTGGAAGGGATTCTGATCCAGTCCAAGGATCTGCGGCGGCATTGTCGCGGGTGCCTTTTCCTGCAGAACTCTGTCAAACGTACATCAGTATCACTTCACGAACATGGGAAGGTCTCCTCACTCACAGGCATGTCGACTTGACTCGCGGCCCGCTGATTTAAAGCCGCAGAGCCTGTCTGTGCTATCCTCTCCTCTAGTCGTTTCTTTAACTCTTCCGAGAAGCCAGCCTCTTGCATCAACTTGCGATCACTTTTAGACCCTGTATCCATCGTCTCTTCTGCCATCTCGGACAATCTTCGAGACATGGCTCCTTGATCTTTCGCATCTTGAGTACTATTGATCGGAGGATTCGAGTCGACCGGGTTTGACTCGGTAGGTCTATCATCGTAGGGGACCGCGGTCGAACTGAACGAGTGGCGATTGCGCCCAAAGTTGAAAGTCGAAGCTTTGGAGTCGAGACGGGTACCCCGCAATGTTTGTGCTCGTAGACATCGTGAGCAGGTCCAAAATGGCGAGCCGAAGCCACTCATGGTAGAAGGAAAAGAAAACCCAGTCTATATTACACTTAGAAACAAAGGAGAAGAGGTAACGAATGAATCGAAACCCACGGAGGGAATGAAGTTGTTGACTCTTGCAGCTACATTATCTAACAGTCCGCCTTCTCCGCAAACTCCGTCCAATGAATCATTAATACTGGAAACCATTTGATGAGCAAGGGTAGTGCTACCTGTTAGTACTAGATAATATACAGGGGCGTGGCTCTCGTATTGATAGCTATAATCCAACAAATATCCTGTGCCTGCGGTAGCAGCTCCATGCCAAACTGAACTTTGCCGTACCCGTCATAATAACTTCGCATCCTATTGAGGTTCAACATTTGGGTTGCTTTAGCTCCTTCGTATCAACCAGGGCGCCATGCTGCGTTCAAGACGATTCGCTTCATCAAAATACAGACAAATCTCACCACGATCATCCATCCCGCCCAGCCTTCACTAAAATCTTCCATTTATACTTTTCTGTCATCATCCTCCGCTGTGGCGAATATCTGAGGGGTAGAGATGGGAAGAGTATTGGCTGAAGCTCAATTGACACAGCACATGAGCAGCCTACGCGGTTGTGGCCGCATCATTGAGCTCTTTGATCCATGAGTTGGGACTCTGGCCTAATCCCTCGAGTGTGGCACTCGCGCGATCGTCGACGTTGCTGTTGGTGTCCAGCTTCTTTTCAGACTTGTCTCCGGTTGGTATATGATTCTCTTTTCCTTCTGTGGCGTCTCTTGAGACTGCAACTGGATCCTGGGATTTGATGGCTCCATTGACAGCAGAGTGGACTGCCTTTTGCTGTCGCTTTAGTTTGGCGGCTTTCTTCTCTCTCTCTTTCACTTCAGCCGCAGCAATTTTCTGGTTTAACAGCTCAAGTCCACGTTTTCGATCTGCCATTTCTTTTCGGAGTCGTTCGCGTTTCTCTTTGCCCGTTCGACCTAATCGGCGATTCATCACTCCATCCTCGAGAAACTCCGTCTTGAGGATCATAAAACTGACGCCATCATGCGGTGTTGCGTTGATGCCACCCTGTAAAGAGTTCACTGACTCGCCTGGCCAGCTGCGACTTCTGATCCCGAAGCGAACACTTTCGGCATAAACTTCTAGTTGAGGAAGCACAACAAGAGTAATATGCAGGTCTTTCCCTTCTGGCACCGATGCCGGCTTTTCTGGAGCTGATAAACCTTCAATCTTTGGATTTTCCTCCTCGATCAATTTTTCCAATACACCATCAGTGTAGTTTGCTGAAGCAATAAATCCTGAGTGCATTGCGGCAGCGACGGGGTCTGAATCATCTGTATAAATGCCTGAGCCCCAAAGGTATTGTTCACGACAGATCAGATGTCTCTCTCGTTCTCGCAGCCACATACTAGACACCTTGACAGTGTAAGTGCAGTTGATCTGGTTTGGTTCTACAAACGAAGGAAGGAGGTTTGGCCGAATTGACACGTCAAATTTTTCCGGATTCGATAGAGAGCCGGTCGGTTTTTCCACCTGAGGGTCGTATTTGAAGAAACCCAAATGACGGCGGGGATTCCGGCGGGCTTGAGCGACAACTGCAGATATTTTAATGGTCTTCTTGGTCTTCAAGAGAGGAATACGTTCTGTCGAAGGTGCCGGGCGCTGAAGTTGAGAGGCTTGGAGCATCTGTGTCGGATTAGACGTAGGAGTCGCAGCACGACGAGTTGGGTTGGATGTAGGAAATGTGGGATTCTTTCGTTGTCCGAGAGGAGCATCGTCCAGATCCAGTCTGTAGGAATGTCCATATTTGCTCCGCTTACCACGACCAGGACCTTTCTTTACTTCACCAACATCACTCTCGGCCCGGTTCTCCTCTTCCAAGGCCTTGCGATTACGCTTGCTAATTCCGGACGTACTTCGGGACATTTTCATGAGGTTCTCTTCGCTGAGACGAGCACCTCCTTCATCGCGCTTGAAGGGACTTGCAGGCAAAGGCTGAGGTGTAGGGGTAAGACCTGTTGATGCAGAGCCTAACCCGCTGCCAATACCAGCAAATACCCGTCCGTGCTCGTTCTTGATGCCGGCATCCGGTGCAGGGGTTTGAGCCTGAGCACCCTGGACCGCTTGGGGTACAGGGGAATATCTTCCTCGCTTTGATTCGTTTGCCAAACCAAGGATTGCTCTATGTTGCGATAATTCTTCGCTGCCTTTGCGGGCTGGGTCGTCCAATGGTCCAGAAGCGACAGATCCAAATGGAGAATAAGCCCGAGGAGCGCGTAAACGATCGCCAATGACCGAACGATCGCTCTGTGACTGGACCGAGTCTTGTCGCATCATACTTTGACCACCGAATATCGGGTCTCCGTGGTGGTTTAGAATTCCTGCCAGACGACCCTCAGACCCGTTGAGATTGGGCCGTCTCAATTCTGGGGAGAGAGATTGTGCGGGCGGTCGATCAAGAGGACCCGTCATCGACGGCTGAGCCGAGTGTGAAACTCGGGATACATTTGAGTAACCGGGTGGACGTGTGTCGTAATGCCCTGTGAGACCGGTCGAACGTGGTGGGTCATGGCTATGAATGGGTGGGGGGACGGGTCGATCAATGGGTGCGAGAGAAGTCGGTATACTATCTGCTCGAGGAAGCGGGTGAGAAGTTGGAGGGAACGAAGGGGACATGTTGTTTGGTTGAGGTTGACTTTCTAGTCCCTGTAATATACCACCAATACTAGTACGGCGGGAACGGTCCCTAAAATCATCCTTCTGCGTGATAGTAGGTCCAAAAGGGGGAGTGTACTTTGGGTCGTGGTATAGGTTCATTGCTGAATGATTCGGCTGCGAACGTGGCTGAGGGTCGTAGAATGAACCAGGTCGTTGGGTCATGGTTGCTGAATTCGACCTCTGCGGCCTGGATCCCACCCCCATCCCAGATCTCTCAGGAGTCTTTGATCTTGATCTTGGCTTGTATGAATATTCATTTGGGTTTGTCTTGGCTGGGTATTGAGGAGGGGACATGACTGCGCCTAGAGACATGGCGGGTCCTTGATGCGAAAACGGAGCAGACGGTGGTCGTGGAGGTTGACCGTGGGTATGATATTGGTCGTGCGAGGGCTTCTCAGGTTCTGCGCCCAGCATGGATGAAATCGACATGCTACTTCCAGGTCGTTTGTAAGGTTGCGGCCCATTACTCGTGGGCATCGTAGTGGAGGGTGATTGCGCAGGCGGTTGGGAAAATCGCGGAGCGACAAAATGCTGGGGTGAAGGTGGTAGCATGGTTCGAGGAGGACCAAACATTGCTGGAGGTTGTTGGCGATCGGAGTAACCTAGAAAGAAGCGTCAGTCACAGAGACGCTTTCGTGGAGTAAGATCTTCAAGTGCAGCATGTAAGGTTTGTGAGAGAAGTGAAGTGACTCGTGGTCATTTTCAAGACGCAGTTACATTCTAGGTGAGAAATGGAATCAGGAGAGTGAATACATACCGTTGTACGAACGAGGAGGACTTGAAGGCCCGTTGAAATGTGGTGAATGGCCTGGCAGAGCCATTTTGGTAAGATATTGTAGACCTCAGCGTGGTGGTAGAGGTGAGTAGCTATGGAAGAGTGATGTGCAAAATTGACGATCAGTAGTGACAGGGAGATGCCGATGATGCGGAGGCTGCGCGCTGTAAAACTCGACCGACGTGTGGATCCTGGAAGCGACTAGATTGGGAGTGGAATAAGCGATGCTGGCGACACTGGACGTGGGAACTTGAAAGAGACCGATCGTTAAGTCGTAGCGCACTAAATGAGAAGGATATGGAGAGAAGCGAGGATACGGAGCACAGGATGAAGGTGGTGAGGATCACTGACAGGATGAAGAGAATGCGAAAAGGTGAATGTGATGTGGCCGTGGATCCGACCCTGCAAGGATGATTCAGGTCTTTCCGGGGCAGCACCAAGCAGGAACACAACGAGCCACAGCTTGTTGCCAGCACCAGCAGCCATATTTCTTCACTGAGTCATTGCACCCACACAAATTAACAGGGGTCCCCCAAGCTTCTGCTGCAGATGGCTGAAATGCCACCCGGGAAACATCATGATGATCGGTTTGGCGGGCTCTCAGGGCTTGCCTTGGGTGGATTCTTTGGCTCCTTGGTTAGCTAAAAACCTTCCAGGGCTAGCAGCTTAAGGTGGCTAGTAGGGGCTCAACCGAGCTGCTTAACGGGCGCTGGCACCTTTAGCTGGATGGCTGGCCCCGGCTCACCAGGCCTAACAAAGCTGCAACTTGCCAATGACGTCGATATCCGAAGGGTTCTGGGCCCTGGCAGTTTTTATTTTGGGGGGGGCCGATCCGCATCAAACCCTCGTGCCGAATTGATTATCGAAAACACGAAAGAGCTCAAGGGTGATCCTCAGGTACCTCAGCCATATCGCAAGTCCAAGTATGGAGTTTCGGCGACGTGTGGATTGGAGGAGTCCTGATTGATTTTGAACGCACTCGCTACGTCCCCAGCTCTACCAAACAAGTGTTCATTCTTCTTCCGTAGCGTGGGTGAGTCTCCCTGTCTGTACGAGGACTCGCATGACACTGCTCATCATCTGCACGCTGACAAAACAGGGGCTTTGCGGCTACGTGCATGAGAGTGGCACGCATTGCGTCGAACGAAAATATATCCCACAATCCCCATTGGCACAGAACTTGTTTGCGCTGACACTCTCACACTGCAGTCAGTGATGTTTGCATACACACGCACATACTCGTGCATACACACAAACACCTCTTCTGTACCTGGGGGCGCGTATGACCACGGTAGTAAGATTCCGCTCGGCTTGACCCTTTCCACCCGTACCATCGCCCTCTCAGCTGGTGGCTCCCCAATTTACGGCAACTCGGCGCCTGGTCGATAGAGCTGGGAGAACGAATGTCGAATGACTGTTTACATCCAAGGCGGCCTGAGGTCCCTAAAACAGCGGGGACGAGCTCGGCAATTCTTTAGTAATTTGGGGGAACCTGGGCTGCACGGTTTAAAGTTCTTGCGAGACATTACCTAGGTCGTCCAAGACTCCCTAACTCGGGTATCCTGTTGACCATTCAGGCAAAGTCCAGGAACTAGAACGTCCACACCTTGAACAGCTGCAGCGGTGCGATGCATAGAAAATGCGACCCCAAAACTTGTCTTGATCCCAAATTTTAATAAGTGGTGCTTCCCGAGAGCGGTGAGCCTCCACCAAGTTAGATCATGGTACCTAAACGCTTTGAGAGGCAATGGCTCCCACTATGGGGTATATATCCATATACCACCTCGCCAGCTCCGGCGCGGACTGACATCTGTCAATCTTCACCGCTCGCAAGCAGCAGAAAGAAAGAATCATCCGAAATGGTCTATTTGGTCCAGCAAAGCTTGCAAATGCTCCGAGTCCTCACCGAGTCTTCAGCGCGCTCACCGTCATCCAATTCCTGTACTCGTACCATACACACCGACTGAACGCCTCGCTTGTCTCAAATCGCAACACTCATCTTGACTTGCGTCATATTTTCTTGCAATAATCCCTTCCATGGCGAACTTGCCAATCGCACAGCCAAAGCTCGAACACCATACCAATAAATCCGGCAATACAGATACCACCCGAATCGCTGACAGTCGTGGCAGATAAAGAAAACTCTCGGTCCTCTTTGGGGACCTTGTCGCTAATCTCAGCAAAGGTGTTGACGTACACCAATCCCCCAAGTAAGCCCTCCCAGAAGATAATTGCAAAAATAATGTAGACATTCGGAATGAAGTTGAATAAGGCGTGAGTCGTCAAGATAATCAAATTGGCCACCTGAAGAAATGACGGTAGATAAAGATTGTGGATACGGAGAAATGGCGTTGACGATCGTGATATAAAAACGCCCGCTTGGTATATTGCATTGTAGGTAGGATAGAAAGCCCGGAAATGCTTGAAAGGACTTTGCTTGAGTGGAAATAGCAGGGTCGGTGAAACGCCCTGGTTGATAGTGTACTCGGCAATGTACACCAAGAGCAGAGGGAGCATGTACGGAAAGAAGAGCCCCCTAGACCGAGCAAGATTATGTCCGAATGTGGACCAGACTGAGTGCTGGGATTGTTCTGTAAAGGTTGGCTTAGGACCGTCGGGTGAGGCAAGAAGCCCTTCTCTTTGCTCTTGATCAATGTTTTCATGGTCTCCAAGGAAGGCGTCATCATCGCGGCGTAGTTTGGAATGAGACCGTAGTGGTTCATGCGGCAGAATGAAGAAGAAACTCAGGAGCATAATTGCAGGTAGGAAGGCAGAGGCTAGCAGGGTTGTGTTGACGCTCAAGCCCAAAGTTGTGGTTGCCAATGCGTATGCCCCAGCTCCAATGAGTCCCGCACCACCAGTACCACTTCCCCAGGCAGCGAGACTGAATGGGCCATAGTAATGAACCAGGCCCAGAAAGCTCAACTCACCTCCCCCACTACTCAGCGATGCCAAAATTACACCCGCCATCTTGGTTGATATGGTTCCACCATCAGTATAGCTTGGCGTGAAGGCGATCAAGAGCATTCCTGTTGCACTCAGCACCACGAACACCAAGATTCTCGCTGAGTATGGTACGACGTGGATGAAGTAGGGAGCGCAAAGCTTGAGGCCGAAGGAGGGGATAACATCGGCTAGGAGGACGACGCCTTTGGGTACATTGGGCCCAACAAGATCAAGAGCGGCGGAAAGGATAATCACATAGAGTACGTTGTTGATCAATCCTAGCTATATTCAGTATTGCGCAAGCTCAAGCTTGAGAGAGAATAACAGACTCAGAGTTCACCCATCTAAAAGACCTGACTTACCAAATAGCCAGAAAGCAATGCAGACCCGGGGAGAAGCGCCACTGAAAGTATGCTTGAGACGCTCACCGAACAAAGCCCATGACGATGAAGGTGAGCCTGGAAGAGGCAAAGCCATCTCTATGATACGTGAACATAAAGATTCAACTGTTTCAGTATCTTGGTTCTCGCCTGCGATATGAGCACGAGGTCATTGTGAAAGTTAGTCAGGTTGGACGCGGCAAACCTTCCCCGTCTATGTAGATACGTCGCTACCCCAACTCGCCGAGCTCGCTCGCTTGCTCCTCGTGTCGCCCACAAGCCCTTGCATATTGAAACTTCTGGACACTACCTGAGTGCTACCACACTACTCTAGTACTTCAAGCTATAGCCCACTTCTTGTCCCGAATTCTCGTATTTACGCTCAGTGTCTTCTTATTACACCTTTAGCTGAGTTCATAGCAATGTGTACCAACCCAGGTAGGCAGGTTGTTGAAGACTCGGTCTTTTTTCGCGCACCAGGTTGAGCAATTTCAGTCCACCGGCCAATCTTCCACCCGCCGGCGTTCAAAGACACAAGCCTGAGCACAGAGGTATCTTGGTAACTAAGTATGTACCCACTTCAGTAGACTGGGAAGCTATTCCCCCATAAATAGTCTACCCCAGTACACTTATCTCCCAGTCCTTCAGTCACTACCAACCCTCCAACTATTCTTGCCCTCTTCTTTTGTCGTCGCTGGCCACCTGTCGAGAACCTTCAGTCTCGACGAGCAAGTACGCAGCTCCGGAGATTGTCTCTTTCAATTGCTCAACCTAAAGTCCTAGGCCCGCGGATATTCGGAAGTTCATCATGGAAGACGGCGTTGTCAAAAGCTGGCCGAGAATGCTCTTGCGTGTCGAAGGCGCTTGCATATTCGGCTCAACAATTTGGGCCTACTCACGAATCGGAAAACCGTGGTGGACCTTTGCTACCATCTTACTGGTCCCAGATCTAGGCATGGCAGGATACTTGGCCAACACCTCAGCGGGTGCGGCTCTCTACAACTCTTTCCATACAGAAACTCCTGCCATCATCATGCTATGTGCAGCATTGGCGCGTAAGGACAACACCCTCACTGGGCTCGCTCTATGCTGGCTGGCCCACATTGGCATGGACCGTATGTTCGGCTTCGGTCTCAAGTACGGCACCGGTTTTGGCCACACACATCTGGGTGTCATCGCCGCGTCTGACAAGAAGGCGACACAAAGAACAAACCTCAGTAGTTAAGCGATTTCTCAGACGCACTTCGGAGGACGACAAGCTGTTCGAGTTGGATCAGAGAAGAAATGACTAGCAAACGCCATATAACGCCTCGAAGGACAAGAAAAGTGAAACTCAGCCAAAAGACCAAGCGATGTCTTCACTTCATACCCTCAGCAGAACAATACTACAATATTTCTCGATATATTTAGATCCGTTGTTGTCGTTGTTTGCGCATTGATTTCGGCAGGATAGACTTCGGTAAGACATACCACATCGAGTTCCTCATATCTCGATGGCCTTGGGAAGTGGGTTCGAAACAACTGCTAGTGTGAGTTTTTGTCCGATGTATCACCCCAAGCACCCATATCCGAATTTTCTTTCGTCGGGAAACCATTATCCGACGAGATGCACTGAAAGGGTTTGGCTTCCGCCACATTTATGATCAATCAATGGGCCCTAGCATGATGGATTGATAATATGCCAAGCTTGGTGCCGAATCAATCTGGCGGAAGAGTTTCGCCGTCGCTGATCTTAACACCCTCTTTTGGATTCTCCTTGACTTCCAATACGATGCGATCTCAAGATTCAAAGCCTCGATCGGCAGGTTGGCGGGCCGGTCGCGCTTTTCGGGTGTTTACTGACGAGATCAAGACCATTCCATCCACAGACGGAAACATGTCCGAATGATGTTCGAATGCATGGTGGGTAAGGATGCAGCAACCAAAGTTCTATAATGAAAGGTATAAGAGCACCAGAATGCGCGTGCTACGTTCCCGTCATGCAAGACTTGACCTGTCTTCCATAAACAATACAAAACAAACATAATGGCGCCAGGCTCGGGAAAATCAGTGTTTCTAATCGGACCAGGATTCATCGGTCGCGAAGTACTTGACCTCCTCTTTTCAGAAAGCTATACCGTCACAGCCCTCACTCGACGGGAATCTTATGCCACTGAACTCCAAGAGCAATCTGGCGCAGCAAGTGTGATTGGCAGCCTTGACGATCGGGAGATTATCGTCAATCAGACAGTTGCCAGTGACATCGTCATCCACACTGCGACGGCGGACCACTTGCCCTCGGTAGAGGCTGTGATTACAGGAATTGAGCAACGAGCAAGCCAGGGCAAATCAACAATTTTCATCCACACCAGCGGCACCTCTCTACTCAGCGACGAGGCGAAGGGTGACTACAAAGGAGACAAGATCTACTACGATGACAAACCCGAGGACATTGACGCTCTCCCGGATACGGCATCCCATCGAAAAATCGACCTCACCATCGTTCGGGCTCGTCAGAAGCTCAGCAAGCATGCGAAGATGGCCATCATGATCCCTCCCATGATCTATGGTGTTAATTCAAAGTATAATCGGCTATCAATTCAATTGCCGACCTTAACTCGCTTCGCCTTGAAACATGGCTACGCAGGCCACGTCGGCAAAGGCAAATCAGTCTGGTCCGAAATCCACGTGCTGGATCTCGCACGTGGATATGTGAGCCTTCTACACTGGCTCGAAGCTACCGACGCAGGTAAGGTCCTGGAGAATCCCTACTTCTTCTGCGAAAATGGACACGAGTTTGCCTGGGGTGACGCGGTAGCTACGATCGCGAAGGCTCTACATGATGCTGGGAGGATACGATCTGCCGAGACAAATACTATACCTCAGAGCGAGTACGGGGATCTTTTTGGGAAGCCCTCGTCCGAGGTCGTGGGATCAAATTCCCGGAGTAGAGCGAACAGACTGAGGCAGCTGGGGTGGGAGCCTCGAGAAAAGAGGATGACAGAGTCACTTGTGGAAGATGAAATGCCCATCATCTTAGAAGAGAAGGGAGAGTTCCATGGGTACTCCGCCCCAGTTGTAAGCTGAGTGCAGAGGTCTTCTGATCGAACATGGTAGGGCTGGGTTACAGATATAAATTGAATTGGACGCATGACCTCCGCGTCACAGTCTAGATCTAATCTCTGGCTTCTGACCAACGCCCTCATCGGCCGCGAGCTCTACTAGTAACACTCCTTCCGCAACATCATCACCTTCCTCATTTTCCATCTCAATAGCCCACTTCACTATCCCTGCTCTGGGGCTTCTGACCTCCAACTCCATCTTCATCTGCTTGACAAAGGCGATCACTTCATTTTCTCTCACCTCGTCACCTTCTTCAACCAAGACTTCAACTAACTTGCCACTCATGGGTAGTATAATATGTGATTTGTTGCTCGGGTCGCCTCTTCGGTGAGTCGAGGCAGTGGCATCTGCAGAGGCCGTGGTGCTGTTGAGCGACATCTTGTACGTCTGTGGTTTTTGGCCTGGGATGGTGTAAGACACATCGGCGATGAAAGCTTCAGGGAATTCGTTGCGGGTTACTCTCTCGATGGCTAGATGATGCGCAGGCGGTTTTGTGCCTGCGGCGGCCTTCAGACTGGGATCTTCGAGTACGACCGTCCATGCGTCGCCTTTTCTGAACAGTGTTGACGATGCACCGATGGCCGAGGATTGCCCACTGCTCAGAGACAAACTTGGTAACGAGGCATTCCGTCGTTCGTTTATGCTAGCCAACTGCTCGCCGCCCTGAACAAGGCGATCCAGGCTCTTCTCCAGCCAGCTTGTATCGGCGTTTCCTGAAGCGAACACCTCGTCTGCTAGGACTGCTTTAAGCAGGTTCAAGTTCGTCTTGACTCCAATGACGTTGGTCTCTTCCAGAGCGCGCCGTGCTTTCAAGACACATTGGTCAAATGTTGATGCTGTGATGATAATTTTGGCCATCATGTTGTCAAAATCAGATCCCACGACTCCTCCGCGTGATAAGTGACTGTCTACCCTAACGCCGTTGCCACTGGGAAATTGAACGTCTGAAACTTTTCCAATGCTCAACGAGAATCCCGAAAGAGGGTCTTCCGCACACAGTCTCAGCTGAATTGAAGCCGATCGGGGTGGTTGGTGTTCTGAAGTCGACTGGCCAGGCCGAATGGCGTCCAGGATCTGCAATCCCTGGGCGAGGAGCAGTTGCTCTCTGACCAGATCAACTCCAGTGATGCCCTCGGTGATGGTGTGCTCAACTTGGAGACGAGGGTTGATTTCCAGGAAGAAGAATTTTCCTTGATCGACGTTGACGAGGTATTCCCACGTTCCAAGACCCAAGTACTTCAACTTGCTCGCCATGTTGACAGCAGACTTGATGACTTCAGCAATGACCGCTCTACTTCGCACAGGAGCAGGTGCCACTTCGACAATCTTCTGAAACCTCCGTTGGACACTGCAATCTCTTTCCCAGAGATGTTTTATGCCGCCCTTTCCGTCTCCAATGATCTGAATTTCGATATGCTTGTAGCCGTCCACGGCAGCTTGTTCAGCAAACACCAATCGACTGGGCGATTCACCCACGCACCGCTGTACGGCATTCTCAAGCACATCCTCACTTTTGACCAGTCTGATGCCCCGTCCTCCACCACCATCCACAGCCTTGATCATAATCGGATACCCAACCTGGTCCGCAAACCTCCTCACATCCTCCACGTTGCCAGTTGGACGATCCATGGCCTTGAGGACGGGAACTTGACTGTCAGCAGCCAATGCTTTGGCCATCAACTTGTCCCCGGTCTTCTCCAACACCTCCCATCCAGGTCCTACCACAAGACAATTTGCCTCTGACCACATTCTGCGACTGAAGTCGGCACTCTCGCTGAGGAAGCCATAGCCAGGGTGGACGGCGTCGATTTGATTATCCTTGACCACACCAATTAGATAGTCGATGTCCATGTACGATGCCGGAGTGCGGGCTTTGATAGCATGATGTGGTCGTCCTAGTGAGACGTGCGTGCCGTCGTTGTCGGTGTAAATGGCATATGTGGTCGGGGCGTTGGGTAGTTCATGGCATGATTGGAGGATCCGGATGGCTATCTCACCACGGTTGGCAACGAGAATGCGAGAAATAGGTCGCTGGGGGGGTGCCATGTCTATCGCAATGCTCTTTTGTATTGAATGTATTTTAGTAGCTGCCTCATAGTCTATAATTTACAATCCTAACCACAGAATAATAGAATGTATGGAGAAGCTCATTGATGCTGCTCGGGTATATCATCCATCAGCCGAGGCTCTTCTCCGGATTTTGCTACTCGACGTCAAACGTGGAGATCCGGAGTCACTTCCCCCAGACCAGCAGCTTTGAGGCTTCTTTACTACAAGGGCATGCGGTAGAGATACTATCGAAACCATACTCCATTATCAATAGAAGTATATACATTCTGAAAAGAATCGTCTACATTGACGGTGCAGCTTCAGCACACCCCGATAAGTGATCTCGAATACTCAGCAACCGGAGACATTGTGTCATACGACCCGAGGCTCAAATTTGCCATTCAATTTGAACACATGGCCCAGAACCAGTCTTAATCTCAAAAGACCGCGGGGAATTTAAAAAAGAAGCGAAGGATCAAGATAGAAAGGGAAAATATAAGCAATGAGCTCCAAAAAACGCGACGCCTCATCTTGGGGCGTTGGTCCGCCAGAGTCGGACGGTTCTTCATCCTCAACTGGTACCAGCGACCCGGTCTATTCTCAGCCAGCAAGCATTCCCTCGAGCACACCGACACCACCGCAGGAACCACGAGGCAATAAGGCTGGAACGGGGGAAATTTCTGCCCCTGAAGACCCGGTCTACTCTCAATCAGCACGATCCCGACGTCATGGGCATGGACCAGGGAAGAATGAGAATGCTCCCTCCGACGACCCAGTCTATTCTCAACCTACAAGCATTGCGGCCACCGCACCAACACCACCTCAAACACCGCCAGATAACAAGCTCGGCACACGCGAAATCTCTGGCTCTGACGATCCGGTGTACTCTCAATCCACAAGACCAGATCACAGGACTGGAACCAGCAAGATCGTTTCCTCCGACGACCCCGTCTACTCCCAACCCACAGGCATTCCGTCCACCGCACCAACACCATCACAAACACCATCAAATGACCAACCCGGAAAGGGGGAGATTGCTCCCTCTGACGACCCGGTCTACTCTCAATCCACAACTCCAAACCCCACAAAAGCAGCAAGCCGCCTCACCCAGCTCGCATCACAAATCTCCCCGCCACAATCCGAACCCCAAGCAAACACGAAACGTCCCCTCCGCAAACCATCATCATCATCATCAACAAAGAAGACCAGCAAAAAGGACTCCGAGACACTCCCTGCCGATTACAGTGACATCCTCACTCACCTCGAGACACTCCGGCACATCGCGCAGACCCCCGACCTCAGCTCGCGGGGTTACCAGCGCCAAAAGACATCCGGCAAACTCTGGTCTCGCGAACGCATCGCCGCGCTTCTCGATCCAGATTCATGGCGAGAATTCGGTTCCGTGACGGGAACCGTGACGTGGCGGAAAGACGAGAGGAATCCACAGGCCGAGCACGTGGAGCACTTCGTGCCGAGTAACAATCCGCAGGGGTTCGGCACCGTGACCTGTCCGAGCGGAGCAAAGAGAGAGATCTACCTCACAGCCGACGACTTCAGCATCCGCTCGGGTCACGCGGACGGCTCCGTCGCGATTAAGACGCTGTACGGCGAGAAACTGGCCCTGCGGCTCAAGATCCCCGTCGTGAAGCTCGTCGACGGCAGCAGTGGCGGCGGGTCCGTGTCGACAATCATGACGCAAGGGTTCAGCTACATCCCGCACGTCACGGTGCTCTCGACCGTCGTGAAGCAATTGAACATGGGGATCCCGAACCTCGCGGCCGTGGTCGGGCCCGCGATCGGGCTGGGCGCGGCGCGCGCTGTCGCGACACATTTCAGCGTGATGGCGGGGGACATCGGATCTTTATTCAACGCCGGGCCGAAAGTCGTCGAGGGCGCGACGTTCGAGGAAGGCCTGAGTTTCGGCGACCTCGGCGGTCCAGGGGTGCACTGTGCGAACGGGACGATTGACAACCTGGCGGCTAACGAAGCCGAATGCTTCGCGCAGATCCGCGCCGTCTTGGGCTTCTTGCCCAACTGTGGACAGTTCGAGGCACCGCCTGTCGTTCCCGAGAATCTAGTCCAAGACGACGTCAATCGCGAGGATGTGGCGTTGAGGAGTATTATCCCACGCAAGAAGACGAGGATGTATAACCCGTACACGATCATTACCTCTGTCGTGGACCGCGGTTCGTGGTTCGAGATCGGCGCCCTCTGGGGCAGGACGGGCATCACGGGCCTCGCGAGACTCGGCGGTCGGCCCGTGGGGATCCTGTCCTTGAATTGTGAGGTCAATTCGGGCGCGTTGGATGCGGGCGGGAGTCAGAAGTTGATGAAGATGTTGAAGTTTTGCGACGTGTTTAATCTGCCAATTGTGCAGTTCGTGGATGTTCGTAAGTATTATTCATTCCCCTACCCACGTTTCTGTTTTGCATATGTGTACATTTTCGCTTCTCTTTTATGGCTGTACCCTATCAATGGTTTCTCACCATCTACATGTATTCGCTTCTATTGCACCACTTATAATAGTTGGGTCAACTAACTCATCCCTTTCCCCAGCCGGCTACGCTATCGGCACCGTTGCCGAACGCACCGCCACGATGAAATGGGGCGTCGAGCTAGGCAAAGCCTACTACAGCACATCAACACCCATTTTTTCGGTCATAACACGGCGTGTCTACGGCGTGGCCGGCGGAATCATGCTGGACAGCCGCGACCCGTGGATGCGCATTGCGTGGCCGTCTGGAAACTGGGGGTCTCTGCCCCTAGACGGCGGCATCGAAGTCGGCCACCGACACGAATTGAAGGAATTGGGTGCTGCGGAGGGACCTGAGGCCGTGAAGAGACGGTACAAGGAGTTGGAGGATGAGTATGTCAGGTTGATGAATCCCGTCAGGACGGCGGCGCGTTTCAACGTCGAGGAGATTGTGGATCCTAAGGATACGAGAAAGATGTGTTGTCGGTGGGTCAAGGATATGTATGGCTTGCCCATGCAGGAGAGGTTGGTGGACAGGGCGAGTGGCAAGATTCATGCCGTGTTCACCTGAGGTAGCATAAGCAATGTCTGAACATGGCTTGACCGTGGCGCTCTCCATAGGCTCAATGTCAGACTGGAGCTTGCCCTTTTCTTGTCTTTGGATCACCATTGTGAGAACCAATCAAGTGCGCACTGTTTCAGTCTTTTTCTTGTTCCTTTTCCATTTGGATTTCCTCAAAGCCATTCGGCGTTTCCTGAATCTCCTTGGTACTGGCAATTCCCTGTAGAGTGAGGTACACATCTGTGCCCCAACCATACATAGTCTGCACAGAAATTCCGCCTCCAAAATATTCGGCGTAAGCTCTTGACAACGGAAGTCCATAGCCAAGTCCTGCAATAGACGACTGGTTAACTCCACTACTGGCAATGGCATCGAGACCATCGATACTGTTGCCGCCCACGCTACCATCAGACGCTGCCGCAGCTTCTTCGTTATTGAAAGTGGTGAAACTGTAGGACCAAATATTCGGGAGTGTTTCGGGTGGAATACCGCCACCTCGGTCGCGAATACGCAGGGTTATACAAGGTACTGCTGAATGGAGAGGTCCCATAGGATCATCGATGTCGGAAGACGAGCAATACTCTTCCAGTCCTTCTTGGGTAAAGTCGTACGAGTTTTCTGTGCTCACGGAGAGCTTCTTCAGTGACTCGAGTTTAGTGGTTGACACGTCTGGTGCTGAGGCAATCGTGACTTCAATGGCTTCCTTCTCGTTCCCGCTCTCGATGGTCGCTCTAAAGGCATTCTTCAGCAATTCGGTGATGATGTATTCCAGATGCATGGGAATGTGCGCAAATTCTGCTGTTTCATCTCCTTTGATCACAAGAGAAGGGCGAACACCATATTTATACTCGCACACCTCAGCCACGAAGCCTTCACAATGGCGGAGAATGTCTGCTGGCCTCACTGCTAGATCTATCACCCCAACATGGGTTGGGTCAGGTTTCTGTTTGATGACATCACCAGTAGAAGCCATGTGTAACGCCAAATGCTGCTCAGCAAGTAGTCTTGTACCGATGCGAGCACGCAGATGCTGGTCAAGGAATCGAGTGACTTCGAGAGGTTCGACGTATTTCCGACATTGTAAAAATCCTTGCGCAAGAGTTGGAATTGTGTTGGAATGCGTTCGAACCAAGTCTGCCATAGCTTCTGTGAAATTCATTTCATCTTCAATAGTTTCAATGGGCTTCGAGTAGAACGGCTCGAGGGTGGATAGCGAATGGAGATAGTTGTTGTATATTTTGGAAACATTGGGATTCGAGACGACAATGAAAGGTAGATTTCGAAGGGCTTGAATACGATGTGCTAGTCGCGCAGGAAGGAGGGACAAGGTAAAGTTTGCAGATGAGAGAAGAGCTGCGTCTCGCAAAGGAGGTTTGCCATGTCTGTTCCAGTCAGTGGAAGCTGGACCAGAGGATGGCTCAGGACTCACTTGACTAGATCTGCAAGAGTGAGAGGTCGACGAGGCTTTGCAGCCAGACGGTATATTTCCTCATCTGAAACCGTGGCTTTTGAAGGAGGGTGCGACCATTGATTTATATCTGGAGGAAATGGTTGATCCGAGTCTGTGCGGTGTGCGGTAGCATATCTTCGAGTGAGGTGTGGGAAACGAGGAGTCTGCACTCGGAGTGCAGTCTTGAGCATTTTGGGCGTATAGTCCTGGTCAAGAGCCTTAGTACATGACTCTACATACTGAGGTAGGATATAAACACGAACTGGCACGCGAGCAACGGATCATAGCACAATCGAATGACGCATGAAGCTTGAACGCGGGGAAGACGCGACACAAGGCTGTGGTTCAGCCTTATTGCAGACGCTTTATGGAGGTAGGGAGACAGACTGCTCACAGAAGTCAGAAAGTTCAGCATCCGCTAAAGAAATATGACTACCAAGATATGTAGTAAAATTATAATGCCAGACTCATCCAACCCATTCTACAGCAACACCGCTCATCGTCGCAAGAATTCTTCAACCTCAAACCCAACTCTCCGCTTGGCCTTTTCCCAATTCTCCGTTTCTTTCGCTTGCTGCACAGTCGGGGGCGTTCTTGTGACCTTATGCTCCTCTCCCACGTGCCCCGGTGACAATGCGTTAGGTCCAAATATTCCCGTCTTGACAATTACAGCTCTTGAGTCATGTAGTCGAATCTCCACGCCCGTCCCACCGCTATGTGACTGTGCCGAAGCAACGCTGGCAATTCTTTCTCTTCCGTTGGACCCATTGCTACCTGCCGTCGTCGGAACACCGGGAAGTTTAGACTGTACAGAAGGAGCCTTGGCCACGTCTGAACCATCGGCAGGCTCTTCGTCCATGCCTCGTATCACAATTGTGATGTCCGGTCCAACACTACCTCTCCACATAGTGGCGAACCACTGCCAGTGAGCTGGGGGAGAAAAGTTATCGTTGATTGGCATGCTGATCGAGCTGGCATCGACTGTGGTAAGTTGAAAATGCGGCACGAGAGCAATGGGTATGGCAGCATTGGCAGGGCTGGTAATCGTATTGGTCATTGATGGTAGATTATTAGTCTTCAACGATTTCGGCGGAGCAGGCGCAGGCATGGGAGGAGGGATACGAGAATGGGTATTTGAAGCGGGAGGAGTAGCTGGCGGTGGTGTTGGTGGCGGTGGAGGAATCCGTCTCGAATTGAGAGGCCGTGCAAAGGTCGTCGGAGGGGGTCGAGTATCAAGTCCCGAAGAAATCGAGTCGTTGTTGGTCCAAAGTCCCGGTGTACTTAAACTTCTACCTTTGTTTCCCACAGGACCCGATTCGATGGACATGTCAGCGGCTTTGACCATTGTCTTGGGAGAAATGGCAGAGTCGAGCTGATCTAGCAAGGCTTCATTGTCTGGCGTATCGATTCGATCCACTCTGTCAGGTGTCTGCGGCAGAGGATTTTGGCGCTCATCAACATCTGTAATATGGTGGTCTGCCTCTTGGCCGTTGTCAAGGACCATAGGTGACTCTTTCGACCCGCTTCCTGGTCTTGAACTGATGTATTCTACCATTTCTTTGTTTATCTTGTGCCATTGGCTCATCAAATCCAAGTAGCTGTCAGTTCCCTTTTTCTGCTGGCTAGCACCGCTCTTCGCCTCGTGGAGAAGAGAGTACGGGTCTGGGCCTCCGAAGATTCTGACTGCAAACTTGCCCTCCTTCTCCAATTGTTCAGCCAGAGAATTGGTCATGCTGTTGACGCTTGCAGCATCCATCCCTTCCACAGCGATAATCGCGCCGCGTACCTCTGGTTTCGGTGATGTGAGACCAGGAACTGGCAACTGGCCAGACAGTTGAGCAAGGACCTTAATCTTGTTCAAGATAGGAATGGACATAATCATGGCCTCAACTCCAGAACTTTGTGACTGAGTTGCAACCGCTTTTGTGGGTGTTTGGGCGACCATTGTCTCAATGGGAGGCAACGCCACACTTGATCGATTCCTCTGGTGTGGATGTGGTGCACGGATGGGCTGTAGTGGGGGAGGACGAGGGTATGCGCCACGAGGAGGTGACACCATTTGAGGTCTGGGCGCGTTCATATGGACAGGTATTTGTGGGGGATGTTGCACAATCTCCTGTCGAACAAATGTACCGTTGGCTCCTGGAGAATGAGCATAAGAGTATGTTGCCTCGGGGTACACTTCTCGAGCCGGAATATAGATTTCGTTGCCGACACGGCGTCTCTTTGCACCTTGTGATTCGGCCGACGGCGGGGTGGGGATGGACTGGGAAGAAGATGGAACGGCGTATACCATTCGAGAATCAACTCTCTGGTAACCGGCATGTTCTGGCGAGACTGTAGGCTGAGCATGAATTCGCTGACCAGGAGGTGCAGCGCTCAACATGTAGCCACGTTTTGCAGGGACTGTGACAGCCATGGTCTGTTGAGTGGTAGGCACAGGAGGTGTATATAGGGGTGCTGGGTTGCTGTAACAATTCATCGGCTTTCCGCCACACTTTGCACAGGGCTCTTGAGGCTCGGCCGATGAAGGTCCTGACACAGAGGAGTGATTGCTTACTCGACCGTTACGACGAGGGTGATATCGATAACCTGGATACTGTTGTTGATGGCGGGCTTTCTCTTCCTAAAGAACGAATGAGTCAGAAGACAAAGGACTTTGTGAAGGGGGTTATTGATAGTAATCTTTATTCTCACGTACTTCCGCAAGCAGGTTCCATTCCTCTTTAGCCTCTGTAGACAGACCACGCCATTGTTCGCCAATGATCTTTGATACTTCCGGATTCGGTATGCCCGGGTTCTGCGCAATAATACTGGCTTGTTGATGCTGCCGAAACAAAATGAAAGCTGTTCCCGTGTCAGTGTCATCGAAGGGCATCATCTACCGAACAGGCGAGCTTACAATTCCGCGGTCTGGGGATCTTGGGACTGGCAGGACACAGACAGAAATTCTCTCTGGGATTCGAATTATTCCTCACACCAACGGGACGACGCGAGTCGGTCTCAGCCATTTCTAGAGAACGACCTCGAAGATGGGGAGAAGTAGAGCCGGATCCACCATTCGAAGATCTTTGAGGGCCTCCTATATATTCTCCGGAAGTAGCAGCAACCGACTTGGAGCTTTCAGGCACGGGAACCGTGTTCTTTCGCAGACCATCTTCGCGAGAAGAGGTACGGTCTTGAGGTCTGTCATGGAATAGATGATGCTGGGCGAGGGACGAAGTACGACGCAATGCAGGGTTAAGCTCAGTCGGGGGCTTGGGCAGCAAACGATACCATGCTGGAAGGTTGGGAAGGTGACGGTCACTGGTGGCCGAAGTCATAGCGCAAAGGAAGGAATTCTTTGTAGCATGAACGTGCGGATGCGTGATGAAAGCGATGTGGGCGAATAGTAGAGTGGGCGAGCCATGAGTCTTTGTAAAGCATCAAAGAAAAAATCACCTACCATCCACGCGTCGCACTGTCTCCTCCTTCTTTGTCTGTGGGTATGATACATGGTCAACCGCCATGGTGATGAAGCAGGACGCGAGGCTGGGGACCGTGAGTATGGCCTCAGATAGTCACATAGTCTTGGTTTGCTTTGTTCTCAAATGATCCCAATGCGGGAATATGCGGTACCAATCCCCGTGCTCCCGAAACAATAAGCTGAGGAATGCTGAGAAGACAAAGAATGAGTTCATGCACTGTCGTTCTGGGGATTTTTGAAGGAGGCTGAACTTCAACTCCCGTTTCACAGTAGAAATGCGCCAGGTATTTTCCCAGCTAGGTCTGTAATCAGGTGAAACAGCCGAGATCCTGTCGAAGAGGGCAATTATAATTTGATATGGATGCATGTCGCGTTGTTCGATCCCATTTTCAAATGTGAAAGAAGAATTCACATTGGTGTTTGCGCGGGTTCCGACGGCAAAAGTCGCCACGGTTGGCGGTTGCCCAGGCACCCAAGCAGCGGGTGAAAATGCGGAACATTGAGACTGAAGACAGAAAGAAATACTCCAGTACTCTAGGGATAGTATGAAATTGCAGTCTCAACAGTATGCGAGTCGGTTTCAAGCTGGGGTTCATTTACTCGTCGCTCAATACTCATACATTCATCCTATCATTGGTTTTGTCTATCATCCAAGTCCTCCACCGGAAAACCGTTCGCCTGCTAAACGATTCGAATCGAGTGCAATTGCATTCATCTTTTGACTCTCTGGATCAACCGGCAAAGACTCTGACATTCAAGTCGACACTCGCTGTCGCAATCACGCATCGTATCTTGCCCCCACCGCCACTGTCCTCCTTCTTGACTCCGTTGCTGGCGCCGTTGGCATCTCCGTTCACAGGCGGCTGAACAGGAACATCAGGTGCCCATCTGATACTGCTGATAAAGTGTTGATGGGCGTCTTCGATGACCTTGACGCATTTGCACTCCTGCTGCAAATCCCAACACCGGATGGTCTTGTCGTCTGATATCGAAAGGAGATAGCGTCCGGCAGGATGAAAGAGCAGCCCCCGTATCCAGTTGTCATGACCGACAAGTGTCTTGTGACATGTACCTCGATTGTCCCAGATTTTGATGATTTTATCTCGTCCGCCCGTTGCTACAAATTCCCCGCTACTACTGGTTGGTGGTGGCTTTTTGTAACCTGCAATACTGGCGAGATGGACGTACGACGATCCGGGTGCGAATGCCACACTTTCCACCACATGCTCATGACCTAGAAATGTGATCTTGACCTCTCCGGAAGCTGCGTCCCATAGCCGAGGGATTTGGTCGTTGCCACCGCTCAGTAACCACCTGCCGTCTATAGAGGGCACCACCGACCTAACCCAATCCGTATGGCCTTTGAGGGTCTTTAGACAGTAGCCTGTTGTAACATCCCATATACGCAACGTCTTGTCTCTTGACGCAGATACCAGGGTGTTCCCAGACAATGGAGCGCCTGCAGCCCCCGAAGGAATGAAGCGAATGGAGGATATGGAGTGATCGTGGCCAGGAAGCGTTCGAATGTTTTTATACTCGTCACTAGGATCCCATAGCCTGATTGTCAGGTCACTGCTGCAGCTCGCCAGTAGCGTGCCTCCTCTTGGGCCTCCAAAGTCAACGTCCAGCACTGCTTTGGTGTGCCCTTTGAGTGTTCTCTCCGATTCACCCAGTTCATAGTCCCATATCTTGATTGTGGAGTCTTCTGAAGCCGAGGCAAGCGAAGTAAATATTGGATGGAAAGCGACTGCTGTGACAGGTAATCGGTGACCCTGTAATGTGTGGCGGGCAGGAGCTTTTGGAAGCCAGGTCTGAGGATCGATTTTCCGGTTGGATGAGAGGGGCGTCGCAGTGTCAATCTCTTGCTGGAGACTAGCGTTCTTCGCCTCCAGATCCATGATCTTTTTCTGCAAACGTACAACAGATGTCCATTTTTTCTCCAGCAGCGTTTCATATTTTTTGGCTGTGGCATCGTCAAAGGTGTCGGCCAAACTGCATTCTTTTCGCAGTGCATTCGCACTTTCGGTCATTCCAACTGAGAGTAGATAGGAGACCATGGATTTATGCCTGAGGCAAATAGAGTCAGCGAGGAGTCGTTGAGGATGAGGAGGGAAGAGGGGAGGACAGACAGTTCCTCTGCTTGACGAGAAGTCAGGAGCTGGCTCATCTCTGGCGATCTGGGCCCGGAGCCTGCTTTAATTTCTTCTAGACAGTCATGCGATTGCAGGAATTGTCAAGTATAAATTGCTGAGGCGCTGTCTTTTCTCTACTCAAGGGAGCCTGCGGTCAGTTGGCAAGTGGTCAATTTCCAGGAAGTAGTGCCACGTGCTTAGGAGAGAAAAAAAGGAACAGGCGGGGGGATAGACTATGCAGTAGCAATTGAAGAGTAGCGATCAGTCATGTAGAGCAATTCAAGGAACAGAAGAGGGTGTGGGAATAGTTGGGCTGCGAAGGTGGCCGTTGTTGTCATAGGCACAATCCAATGTTTATTGTATCGCAATGATTCCCCCCATTTTTCCAACTTCATCCAAACTCCAACATTTTCCCACATGACCCCTACAAACAGTCTCATATCCCGCACTTGACGCGTCGCATCCCTCCTAAACCACGTCTGAGCACTTGCAGAGGCAGTTCACTTCACCATTGCGACTGCGCTTTCACCTAGACACCCGCCGACCGCATGATCCGGAGACAACAACACCAGGTGAGCCACCACCACACGCCTAGACACCCACCACACCCTCCACACCCACGGCTGCTGCGTGATAGTACTTCCTGTTTGAATACCCTACTAATGCTCTCCGATAGTCCATTTGTGCGCCGCAAACAAAGAAAACCCGCCGATAGTCTTCTCAGTTGCATCCACATCTTCTCCCCCACCCAAACCATGGCCGACGGGGAGGAGGACTTCTCGCAGCTACCGCTCGTCGATAGATTTGTGCATAAGAATTGGAAGGCGAGGAAGGGTGGCTACGAGGCTGCTGCAAAACAATTCGAACTTACCCCAGACGAATCCGATCCCGCCTTTCGACCATTTCTGCAAGATTCAAGCCTATGGAAATCTGCCGCCGCCGATTCGAATGTCGCTGCGCAACAGGAAGGTCTTGGTGCGCTGTGTGCATTTCTAAAATATGGAGGAGTCCAGGCCGCCAGAACCTCGCGAAATCAAACCCTGCAGGCTATTTACGAGAAAGGTCTATCTTCCACCAGGCCCCAGGCCAAAGCGAGCGCGCTAGAGGCGTTGTTACTATACATCGAACTTGACAAGTCGGATCCCATTATCGAAGAATTGCTGCCAGCTCTCTCACACAAACAACCCAAAATCATTGCAGCTACGCTTAATGCCCTCACCGCAATATTCCACAATTATGGTGTCAAGATTGTTGAGCCGAAAGCTGTTCTCAAAGCTCTGCCTAAAGTTTTTGGTCATGCCGATAAAAATGTCAGAGCGGAGGCGCAAAATCTCACGGTAGAATTATACCGATGGCTGAAAGATGCAATGAAAGTCCTTTTTTGGAACGAACTGAAACCGGTCCAACAACAAGATCTTGAGAAACTGTTCGAAAAAGTTAAAGAAGAGCCTTCACCGAAACAAGAGCGCCTGACGAGATCACAGCAAGCGGCGTTGGCTACAGCACCCCCGCCAACCGCCGGTGGAGATGAAGAAGCTGGAGAAGTCGCTGACGAAGGAGAAGAGGAGGCAGAAGTAAATGCTTTTGACCTGGCAGAACCAGTCGAGGTCCAATCAAAGATTCCGGCAGATTTTCACGAGATGGTTGGCTCTACGAAATGGAAAGAACGAAAGGATGCCCTCGATGCGCTTTTCAACGTCTTGAATACCCCAAGAATAAAGGAGGCACCCTACGACGACCTGGTCCGTGTCTTTGCAAAGTCCATGAAAGATGCTAACATTGCTGTTGTTACTGTGGCCGCTAATTGCGTCGAGAAACTTGCGCTTGGTCTGAGAAAGCCTTTCGCCAGGTACCGAGCGATGATCATGTCACCTATGATGGAAAGATTCAAAGAAAAGAAACAGTCTGTGGCAGATGCGCTGGGAGCTGCTCTGGACGCTGTCTTCGCCGCTACATCTATGACGGATTCTCTAGAGGAAATTCTAGGCTTCTTATCACACAAAAACCCCAACGTCAAGGCCGAAACCATCAAATTCCTCGTGAGATGTTTACGGGCGACACGAGACGTACCGTCTAAAGAGGAACAAAAACGCATCGCAGATGCAGGCACCAAGTTATTGACCGAGTCGACAGAAAACCTAAGAGCTGGCGGTGCTGAGATTCTCGGCACCCTGATGAAGATCATTGGCGAGCGTGCGATGAATCCTTACTTGGACGGTCTAGACGATATTCGAAAGGCCAAAATCAAGGAATTTTTCGATACAGCTGAAGTCAAAGCAAAAGAGAAACCAAAGCCAGCTCCAGCGCCGGCCAAAGCAACATCTGCTGTGGGCAAAAAAATCGTCGGAGGCTCCAAGAAACCCGTTGCCAAGAAGCCGCCGCCTGCAGCTGCACCTCCTGTCGAGGACGCTGCACCACTGCAACCGAGACCTACTGCAAAAGCCGTTCCAAAACCAACGGGCCTCGCTCGACCGCCAGGACTCGCACAGCCAACAGGTTTGAAATTAGGCCTAAAAAAACCCGGCCCCGGTGGTCTCGCAAGTCCCGGCCGACGAGTAATTTCACCACCCGTGAGTACAGATGGCGATGAGGAAGTGCCGGTCGCGTCACCCTCCAAGTTTGGCTTGGGTAGGGGAGGTCTTGCTGGAAGACCTCTCTCCAGACCAGTTGCCGCCCCATTATCACCCCCATCTGCGGCTTCGGCACCTACCGGCATGTCAGCGGCCGACAGAGCAGAGCTCGAAGAATTACGGGCGGAAAAAGAACGACTCAATGGTCTCGCCGATAGTCTGCGCAGCAGTAATGCCAAGCTCACAGCCGAAATCTCAGAACTCCAGAATCAGAACGCTCAGTTGATAGAAGATCACACTAGAGATGTACTGCAGATCAAAGCCAAAGAGACACAGCTAGTACGGGCGAGAGGCGAGTGCGATGTCCTTAAAGCAGAGATCGAGAGTATCCGAAAAGAAAGCGAGCGATACAAGCGCGAAGTATCACGGCTTGGTCGCGAAAGCATCGGCCGAGAGCGAGAAGACATGATGCGTGGTCGTGGATTAGACGACCTCCCAGACGCAGGAGCAGGAGGCATCTACGAAGATTCAGCCGCGAATGCCAATGGCAGATATCCGATCAATGGGAATATCACGAACCCACCGCGACCGACAAGCACGGCTCTTCATAGAACGGGGAGCTCGGCAAGCACACAAAGCGGGCGGGCTCAGCCAACAAGTCAGAATCCGAAACCCAGACCTCAGAGCGGCTATAACGCACCTTCCCACGCTACTCGTCTGGACTTGAGCCCCAGCGAAGAGAAAGAGAATAACGGCCTCGGCCTCGATTCGCTAGGTCCCGCTCGACGGAAAATCAGCCCTCCAGTGATGTCAAATGGAGCGAGTGGCCGAAGTAGCCCACAGAGAACAGCGCATCATCAAGCCACTTATTCCATGAGTCGTGACAATAGCGATTCTGGTCTCTCTGGTGGCGGTGCAGGGTCTCGCGAGCCCAGTGGAGGTGCCAGACCAGAGGAGAATTGGAAGAGAGCGGCCGAGGTGACGAGTCAGCTGAAGGCGAGGATCGAGGCTATGAAGGTATACTCTTTTCTTTCCTTTTGTCCTCCTTATTTCCACTTCACCTGTATATCTATTTCAGGCACTGACTGTTCAAACTGCGCAGGCACGACAAGGCTTGACTCGTCATTGAAGCATAAAAATGCCCCGGATCTTCCTTTTTCGCGTGGATGAATCAAAAATCCACCTTTTCATACTGATCTGTCCTCTAGCGTCTACTTCAACCTTCGCATATCTACCGTGTTTTTGGCGTCCTTAGCGAGCAAAGTGAGCAAAGCAAGCGATTAAACCCCGCACAGAATTCCCTCCTTCTGCATAGCCTTCGGAGAATTTTTTTTCTTCCTGTTTTTGGATCCCGGGAAGAAAGCGAGGAGGTTCTTTTTGCTCAATGGTTTGAAGGCATTGATCACCTCTCTTGGGAAACAGGTCGTTTGGGCTACGTTGGGCTGGGCGGGGCTGATTTGGGGCTGGATAGCATTCGGCTTCAACATTTCAAGTTTTCGTCACTTTCTAATGTACACATACACAGCAGAAGAGAGAGCAAGAGAGAAAGAAAAGCGGGCGAGGCTACTACAGTGTAGGTAGAACGGGTGACCAGTCCTTTTGTCTTTCTATACCCTGGGGTACTCAAGAAGACAGCATTCAAATGGTGCTGGACTGAACTGCAATGGAACTGGTTCTTGGCTCCAACATAATGGTCACGCTGCGGCGGCGGCGTTTGGATACTTTGAATATTTCCCACCTTGACCTTGATTTTCTGTAACCGTGCTTCCTCTTCGCCTTTTCTGGAGCTGTGATAATGCGATTTGGTAGGCCAACTGAATTACGTCGTAAGCGGAGGGCGAGGGACTGGGGTCCGGAGCAAAATGGAAGGAGATACCAGTATCACACCGAAGAAGGGGGAAGAAAGCTACAACGAGACAGCGGGAGAAGGGGTTGGGGGAATCATTTATGTCATTTTTGTTCATGCTCATTCACGGCCCTGTGCTCTTCCCATTTGGATGGAGATGTTTGAGCAAGGCAGGTTGGAAGTTCCGAGTTTGTCGAAGCAGGTAGGGGGCCTTGCATCCTCCTGCTCATGAGACTGGTCTTTGCTTTTGTGGCATAGGCGATCCCCTTGCGCCTGCTCGCTTTTTGAGATCTCTGGCCTGCACAAAGCTTCGTAATGCTATCATTTTCTCAAGCCAATCAAGCAAGCATCAGGTCGCCTTTTCCATCACGGGCGGATATCACACCATCGACCATGTCAATAAGCGGTACCGAAAAGGAGAAAAGTCGCCACTGCACCGTTCTACAGGTAATAGTGGCGGCACAAAACCGAAGGGGAGAGGGAAAGGGGAAAAAAGTCAAGACTTAGATCTTGATCGCGCTCTCAATGGCCTTCCTCTTCTTCTCAGTGCGGGCCTGGGCCTTGATACCCATGATACCACCGCCCCAGTGTCTGCGGCTCTCCTCGTACTTGCTGGCGAAGCCCTCATTGATGGTGCTGACCAGCTTGCTCAGCTCCGACTTGTCCTCGCCCTTGACCTCGGTGAGGGCCAGCACGGCGGCGGTCTTTTTGTGCACGACGGTTCCGAGGCGAGCTTTACCCTTGATGATGGCGTAGGGGACACCCATCTTGCGGCAGAGGGCGGGGAGGAAGACAACTAGTTCGATGGGGTCCACGTCGTTGGGAATCAGGACCAGCGCGGCTTTCTTAGATTCGATGAGGCCGACGACGTGGTTGAGGCCGTATTTGACGGCGTAGGGTTTCTGGAAAAATCGCACAGATCCATTAGCTTGTGGTGTCTTTTTTTTTTGGGGAATGTCAAATCTTCGTGGGGATGTGCATACCTTGCTCACGTCCTCCTTCTTCTTGCCGTCCTTAACAGCAGTGGCTTCCTGGTGTAGTCGCTCCTTCTTCTGAGCCTTGGTCTCAGGTCGGTACTTGTTGAGCAGTTTGAAGGTTTGAGCGGCGGTGTTGCGGTCAAGGGTGTGCTGGAACTGGGAAATAGCTGGAGGGACTTTCAAGCGCATGTTCAGAATCTTCTTCTGGCGCTGGAGACGGATGTACTCTGGCCATCTGTTGTCACTTTTGTTAGATCTTTGTTCAAACTCTTGTAGATTCCATGTTCGTACTTGACCATGCGCGAGAGGTTGCGCTTAGGTTGGATGTCTTGACCAATACCGAAGTTTCGGGATCGCTTCTCGAGGAGGGGGTTCTGCCATCTAATGTCAGCATGTTCATCGCCTCACCATTGATCAGGGAATTTTCAAACTGGCCTCGACCAAATCTGAAATTGAGAGAGAACATACCTTTGCAGCCTTCTTGCTGGCACCGGCCTTTCCTTGCGGAAAAGGCGCAGGCGCGGGTTTCTTTCCCTTTGGTGGCTGTCATTGAGAAGAGAAAGAGTCAGTATACATTCTGACCCAGGATCTCTGAACTCTATGGAGAGGGTTATCTCGAAGCAGTGGCTAGCTGCTCCGAGGACCGCTGCTCCAGCCGGAAGCATCACCAAGACTATGCGAGGGACGAAACGAGCGTCGAGGTCATTCAAGAGCACTCAATCAAGAGGTCATGAAATAGTCTCTCTGCTTGCGCATTTCGTCCCAAGCAAGTTCCTGGTGGAATAATTTTTCCAGTCCGTCGGAACGCCCTCGCGTTTTACAGCGGTGAGGTTGCGGTGGGTGGACGGTATCGCGGCGATAAAGAAGGCATCGATGCTAGCTTACCATATTAACAATTGCAATGAGAGGACTTGACTTGAGGACAACGAGTGTGAAGGGGTTGAGAAAGCAGGTCGAAAAGACCAATTCTGAGTTGCGATTTCGAAAATGTGGACGCGGGACCGGAAAATTCCCAAAGTGGAAAGACAGATCTTGGCGATTTCCGATCACGTGGCTGACTAGTCGTGCGACGAGGCACGGGGCAATTTCGAATACTCGCTATATAAAATATTGTGAATGCTTTTGTGAGTAATGACTGCTACCTTGATCTATCTATGCATTGTGCAGCTATTGGCCGAGAATCTTATCCCGGAGTCTGAGATCTGCACATCTCATTCTCTGGGAGAGAAACTCTTTTGTCTGCTGTGACACACTCACTCGACCCAACCCATGGTCCCCATTAATGCCCCAAGTCTGTTCACGCTGGTACCTCCAATCCTGAAGGCAAGTCCCTAACTCGTAACATTTGAGAGGCTTGTGCCTGCTCTGTAATGACCACAACCTCGAAACGCCACGATCATGCATCTCCCATCTCGTTTCCCCATGAAGCCAGGAGAAAAGCCTTCCAGTATCCCCTGATCAGTCGCAAAGTCCACCCCCAATCATGCGAACCCAAAGTAGTCAGCACCGAGATTAATCGCTGTCATCAGATTGTTCTTGAGAATATCGTAATCTTCGTAAGCAGGCAAGTCGAGCTGGTTGAAGCAAGTATGGCTAGTAGGAAGGCGAGATTGACTGGGGTCCCTGAGACGAGATGTTAGCGATTGGTAGGTGCGGATAAGCTGAGGGCTAGTACTTACTTGTGGATACTGAACAATGTGTTGCCTTGCATGCCTTCAAGATCTTTAAAGCCATTCAAAGGAACCTTGCTAGTGCCGGTAACGAACTGCAACAATTTCGCTCGCTCCTCGTTGCTCATACCTCTAACGATGCGCCAGAACCAGACAACCTGGGGACTGCTACCGTTGTAATTGTGATACTCAGTGTGTGCTTTCCAATCATCAACATCGATTTCTGGTAGACCGGAAATGAGTAACTCAAGTTCTTGTTCGTCAAAGATAGCCACAAGCTCTGCAGGAATAATGTCGTGAAATCCTTTGACAAAGTTCTCGATCTGGTCTTTGACTGAAGTGGTGAGACGGTAGCGGACTTGGGCATTGACGTATTCTCGTTTATTTTCTTCAGTGACTGGGATATTTCGACCGTTAGGAATCAGGTCAATGACCTTCTCTTCGCCGAATTGCTCTTCTATGACGGAGAAATCTTCGGTAATGACATCGGTAATGTCATTCTCGAGGATCCAGACCAAACTCTTGTAGTAATCAAGGTCCATGGACTCAAGATCCTTCAGATTTGGTTCCTTTCCAAGGAGACGCTTGTAGACAGCTCGACTGAAGTGACAGTCAAGCACGCGACCTTCATGTAAGGCTTTGCCAATGATGCGGCCAATAAACTTGAAGTAGAGCAAGTGTTCGCCGTTGATCCAGCTGAGAGGACTGGGATGGAATGTTGTACGATCGGCAGCCACAGGTTGCCACAGAGCCCAATCCGGATTGAACATGCCTCGAGCCAGGACTTGAAACCACTCTCGAGTCACACCTCCTGCATCGACGCCCTCTTCACCGTTAAATCGGATGTTGAGCTTTCCATATTTCATCTCTTCGGCAGACTTGTAATACAGAGCTTTGTAAGAATCCAAGAAAATTTGATCTCGGCGGACATTCAATTGCAAAGGTGGCTGAATATGTCGTTGCTGATGTAGGCGAGAATGGATCTGCTTTGTGAAGTAGGCACGCTTGTTGTCGAAATCCAACACCTTCGGATTCTTGACCAACAAACTGAAACTGCCGTTACCCTGCATCAACTTGGGTGATTGACGAATGATGTCGTTGAGGATCTTGCGATGTTCTGTTGTGAACGAAAAGAACAACTCCTGCAGGTCATCCATAGCTTCGGGAACGGGACTTCCAGGCACCTGTTCTCTGAGTTGGCGAAGCAGAACGGAATCCTTCAAGGAGGTGTTCTTACAGACCACCATCAATGATTCGATCAGTGGTAGAAGAATCGTCGCAAAGCTAGTGATATTTTCCTTCTCGCGGACGACAGTTAGAGACTCGCTCAGTTTGGTCCACAGAGGTCTGAGACCGAGACTTTCGTACGACGACGTAAGAACGGTTTTGACCACTGCATTCTCAGCGGAGTCCTCGTCTTCAGTTTTCGGGGCAGACAGATAGTCTAACGCCTGGAGAACTCGGAGGAGCTTCACCTGGTCCGAGCCTGAATGCGAGAACTTGGTCGAAGAGAGCAAGTGAAGATCTGTGATTGATTGCGCGTCTTTCAGATGAGGCATCAGGTCATCAAGGTCTCGGCAGATGGATTCTGAGAGTTCTTGGATGTGATAGATCAACTCTTTGCTAAACACTGCGGATGTTCCAGGGATACTCGAGAGACTAGACAATGTCTCCAGGGTCGAATGGAACGTGTCGCTGTTGCATTCAGGGGCGACGAAGATGCTGACAACTAATTCCAAGTTGTGCTCCGAGAGCTCTGGGGGCTCAAACGCCTTCTTGGACTTGCCTTCTTCGGTGGCTAAGTCTTCATTGCTTGCACCGGCGGTTTCATTAATTGTCGGCTCTGTGGTTTGCTGCGCAGCACTTCCAGATGATTCAACTTCGTTTGCGGACGAAGGGGCATCATGGATCTCCACATCTGCATCAGGTTGTGTAGCCTCCGGGAGTGTACCAAGGTCTGCACTAGTCTCGTTACTCGTAGCCTCAGTTTCTGTCGGCTTGCTTTCGATGGAGTCCTTTTCTTTCTCCTTTTTCAGCAAGTTTGGCAAAGGCTGGGTAACCGCTGACAAAAGCTCTGCAAGAGACTCCAGGCATGAAGAACTCTCCACGATCAACTTTCGATCGAGGAGGCCGACTAAATCATTGAGGGGATATCTAGCAGCCTTGACCTCCTTTCCCTTTCCTTTGCCTTTCTTCGTGGCGGAGCTACTATCAGTCTCGCGGATGAACAGACTTCGAGTATGGTAATTGCTCTGGCAGAGTTGTTTCAAGGTGTTGAGACATTGTTGAACCACGACAAGGGGCGTGACTTCGTCACTGACACCGCCTGCGGGCTGCATGGAGGGGGTACGCTTGAGCGACTGAGGTGTTTTTTGTCCGACCGATGCTTTTGCTTTCAAAGACAGGTTGGCTAGGCTGCGCTCAACAGCTGTAACATCTGTCGAACCTTCCTTCAGGATGACAAGCAAGAGGTTGACGACTTCTGATCGAGTTTGTCTATTTCCGCAGATATTACGGAGAACGTGCCAGAGATTTGCACGGAGTGATCCCGTCTGATGAAGGAACATAAGACGTAGTAAAGTCGCCACTCCTGACTTGTCAACCATCTGAATGATTTGTCGCCTACCATCTCGTCCATCATCGTTACGACCATCGCGAAAGTCTCTATCGCCTCTGACATACTGGTACAGGCGCCTAGCATGTGCACGTCCTTCAGCAGCGTGGCGTGGATCAAGATGCCGTAGAATCTCAGGGGGTTGCTCTGATAGAATAGTTCGGCGGAAAGCAGGCTCGAGAGTAGCCAAGAAAGAATCGTTGTCCACGTTTTCTCCAGGCACACGTGGTATAATACCAGCATTGCCCGCGACTTGTCGACGAGCTGCTTCACGTTCTCGACGTCGCTGAGCATGTACCTCTTGTTGCCGAATTTCTTCTCGAATCTCCTCGGGGAGGGCATTGAGGAAGTCGGGGTCAATCTCGTTCGACTCATTGTTTTCCTGGCGATTTTCGTCGCGGCGTGTAGCGTACTGTTGCATGATGACTTCTTCACGTAGGTCCTCCGGCAAGGCCTCGAGATATTCAATGTCAATCTGCAGCCCTGTGATGTCAAGCTGACGGCCTCTAATTGAGGTAAAGACACGAGGTGGCGCTTCGGTGGAAGCTGTGTCGTTTGTCGCCTCGTTGGTAGTGCCTGCATCTGTGCCTTGAACATCTTCCATGGGGTCTGTGTCACCTTCTTCAACGTGCTCTTCGGCCTCTTCTTGGTCTCTGATCTCGGCTGCTGCCGCCGCCGCTGCAGCCGCGGCTGCGGCTTCTGCCTGCAAGCGTTCTTGTTCTTCACGTTCTTCGGCTTCTTTCTTGAGTCGTTCCGCTTCCAGTTTCAGTCTCTCTTCTTCCTCACGTTCCGCTCGCGCCTCTTCTTCTTTCTTCCGCTGGCGTTCTTTCTCTTCTTTCTGCGCGGGAGGGATCAAAACAGACATGACCACTATCTGAACGCGCTGGAGCTTATCTAGGTAAGCGTTGCCGAAGACAATTCGCGCCTCTTCTTGCCAACGGGTCATAGTAAGGGCCGGAACGAAGTTACTCGCACGATGTGATTCCTCTCTGGAGCCGTGGCGATGCGGGCGCGAATCCCAGGCAGATCCTCGCCATGCATCGCGAAGTTCTGCTAGGGGACCTGGAAACCGCAGTCGGACCGGACCTCTCTCTGGACCACCATGCTGAATGGCTTGGAAGATGGCGTCAAGCACAGCGCCATGTCCACCCATGCCATGAGCGTCAATAGTCTGGAATGTCGCGTGAAGGGGCGGGAAAGGACTCATACCAGGACCGGGAAGGGCTGTGTCGAGCCCTGGTGTGAAAACAATGTTTGGCGGAACATGTTCAGCTCTCGGTCGACCACTCGGCTGAGGTCTTCGCAAAAGGGGATTTGTACCGTCATCTGCTCCTGGTCTCCCGTGTGGAGGAAGACGTGTCGGACGAACATTCGCGCCGAAATCGTCACGACCGCCAATGCGTCGGTTAAAGCTCAAACCCCCAGCACGATGCTGATGGTGACGGCGTATCATTGGAGCATGGTTCCACATCAAATGGTCTGCATGCTGGAGGATCTCGAAGTCGCCGCCATCAAAGGCAATTTCTTCATCTTCAACGACCACTTCTTCGTCTTCTTCATCTTCTTCGTCTTCCTCCTCCTCCTCGTCATCTTCAGGTTCTTCGGCACCTGCGGCAGGAACGATCAATTCGGGTGGGACTTGATGGTGCATGTTAGCGGCTCCGTTCATGTTGTGGTCACCCAAGACACGAAGCAGGTTACTAAGCACACCTGGAGCGGGCAGATCACCCTCGCCATCATGCTCGATGGCCACTTCAAATTCGAAGTTCCCATCGTTCAAATCAACGAGCGGGCCAGGAATTTCGTGCCCATCTCCACCTTCATCATCGTCGTCATCATCATCATCTTCGTCGTCTTCCCATTCACCTTCATCTTCAGGGCCGCCATTTAAATTGTGGTTGTCGTCATCGCCCTGTATCTCGCCAGTATCTTCATCTTCACCAATCTCAAAGTCTTCGCCTTCTTCGTCTTCATCACCGTCCTCTTCGTCCGAAGCTTCGGCATCGTCGTCTTCATCGTCGTCTTCATCGTCTTCGTCTTCGTCATCTGTGTCGACGTCCATGTCAGGGTCATTTACCACAAATTCGATGTCCATTGGCACATCTCCCGGAAGACCTTCGATCTCTCCGTCCGGGCCCATTGCGGCATCTTCGTCTTCATCTTCATCGCTCACTGCTTCGTCGTCATTGCCACCAGGGACGCCGTTGTCGTATTCCATCTCGTTTCCGTATTCTCCGTCATACATCTCTTCGTCCTCATCCTCGTCCTCGTCTTCAGAGTCGGATTCTGGGTCTCGGTCCGGATCCAGCATTCCGAGAGCAGAATTTCGAAATAGATCCGGAGTCTCTTCTCGTTCTTCGTCAACGTCGGAAACAGAGGAAGCAGATGAAATGACATCGTCAGACATACTACTAACCACGGAAGTCAGATCTGGAGAGCTGATACTGAGCTGGGTTGCAAGAGTCGTAAGTTCCTGGAGTGGTCGGAGAATGAATTTGATGACTCTCTTTGAACCAGGATAGGCGAGATCAATTTCTGCCAGAGAGCTAGTCAAGACCGAAATAAGGTTCTTCTCGAACATCATGCGAGCTAGGACTTTGTATGAAGTATTCTGAGATCCTGCTGTTCCCTCTGGGACTGAGGGTTTTGTCAAAAGTCGATTAAACATATCGGCGAGGCATAACAGCCGACTATATTTCATCTGATTGGCATCGCTAGATGAGATGGCATCCTTGTAAGCTTTGATTGCGTGCTCTAGAACGAAACGCCGCACAAATGTCAGATCCGGCTCATTGTCGGCATCGTCGACCTGCGGTTGTGTTGAGTATCTCTGAGCAAGGATATTGGTGCCAGATTCACCAGTCTTGGAACACAAAGCGACAAGAACGCGGATCGCCCAGTCACTTGTAAGCAGTTTTTTCTTGAATTGGAGCGAATCTTCCTTGTCGACATAGCATGATGGTATCAGGCCGGTCAGGAAGTAGTTCAAGATGCCTGAGCGGGGCTTTGATGGGGTCACTGCGGTGGGATCTGCCTTGCGGGAGAAATTGATGAACTCTACCTTCGTGCGATTGTATGAATGGAGAAGTTCTGTGAGACCGTACATCAAGAAGCAGCGGTAAGAGAATATGGGATGCTCCTCTGGTCTGAATTTGGTCTTCTCTGGCTTTGATTGAGTGGATTCATTGACTGCTGCGCCCGACGATCCCGTTGTAGCATTTTGAGGAGTCTGATCGGTGCTTCCATTACCGGTAGTGGGTGCAGGTACTTCCACAGAAGTCTCTTTATCCTCAACGTCCTTGTAATTCAGCAGCTCTGAAAGAATGAAGTGGATGACTCCGTCTGGGTGTTCAACAACTGGCGGCTTCAATTCAGGCGCCTTGGGTCTGCTGGCGCCTTCGATCGAAGCCTGAGGGGCGTCAACGGCTTTTGCAGATTGTTCAGGACTGTCGTTATTTTGATGTGGCTGGATTTTTTCGTCATTGCCCTGGTCATCTGGCTTAGACTCGGATGTGTCCTTTAAGACAACACCTGAGACTCCACCAGACTGTGGCGCCCACGTAGACAATTTGATCAGGTCGTTAGTCTCCTCCACAAAGATAGAAGGAGATCGCAGAGCAAAATGATACAGCTCCCGAACATAAGTGTTTGTGTCTAGGTTTCTTGAAGAGTTTCGAGTGTTGAACAGGGCTTTGATCTCACTACGCATAATTCGTCTTAGAATATTGTCATCTTCAACGATATGCCGTAAAATTAGCATGAATGCACTCTGTAGTCGATGTCCGATACCGTTGGCAAGCTGCCTAATCATGAGGAAGAGTCTCTGGAGGTTTTTCTTCTCGGCCAGTCTCGTAGCAAGTTCGCGTGTCCGAGTGAGCGCGACAAGTACCCGAGCGATTGCAAGAGCCATTGTCTTGTCCTTTCCAACACGCGGTAGAAGGTTGACAAGCGCGTCGAAAAGTTTCTCTTTATCATCTAGTGAAAAGACTGCGATTGGAACAAGGACTGCGGGGCTGCAAGATTCAAGATCATTTGGCGGATTCCATCTGACTTCGGCTGGTTCACAATCTCTGGACAGCATCTTTTCAATGATCAATAACACAGGCGCCACCCAGGGATACGATCCTTCTTCAGTCCGGCCATTCGGTGCCGGGAGATGTAAAAAGGAAAGGATGCCATCGTAAGAATCTTGGAAAACTTCAAGTGTCTCTTTGAAAACAAAGCTATCCTGGATCAGTAAGGCCAGAAGATGAGCAGCGGCAGCAATCTTCTTCCCTTGAGCTTCATTGACGTCGTCTTCCATCTGCATGGAAAGAAGAGAGCTTATAAGAAGGTCTGATGAAGTCGTCCAATAGTCCTTAGCTAGGTCGTCAGGATACTTCTTAGTCGCGCTAATGAGCAGGTCTGCCAATTCGAACGTCAGGCTTTGATGATTGCTGAGTATGTTATTGCAGCGTTCCGCCAGATCTTCTCTCATAGAAGCACGTGTGAGCGTAATTCCTTCGACATCATATAGTCCCGGAGAGGCTGATGACTCAGTCGAATTTGCGTCCCTCGCGGGCTCATCCTCACTGTTGAGCAAGTTGTTGATGTCCATGGCAGACGAACTAGGCGGAGCAGGGACGTTACCAGACCTCGGCCACGGGCTAGGCTCGTCGGAGCCGATGACATCTTCCATCTCATTATCTGCGGTGGCCTGACGGCTGTCAACCAGGGCAGCCTCAATCGCTTGACCAGAAGGGGCATCTGTCAGACCATTCCAGAAGGGACCCATATGCCAAACGTTTGACGGGCGTGTGGCAGCAGGTGTATCACCCGTAGCGATCACAGGATCACTGTTTCTATCAGGTGGAGGCATACGTCTTCGCCGCAAGCTGGTGACAAACGCTTGACAATATTCCTCTTGTGATGAGATCGTATTCTGCGATTGTACATTCGTCCGGTATAAAGCTTCGCGAGCAAGCTCCTCGTCGTAACCTTTGTCCTTCAGAGCGTTGATCTTCGTGATATCCACAGCATTCGGCATCTTCCTCCAGGAGAAAGGCAAGATTGTAGGGTGACTTTTGTGGGTTAAAACGGCCTCATGCTCATGGTCACCTTGAAATATGTGCTTCAGAATGGAAACAAGCTTCTGGATGACATCTTTAGACGCTTGATCTGCGTAGTCACTTTGCCAGATCAATCGTGTCAGTGGAAGCGCTTCCATACGAAGACTAAGAAGGACTTGTGAAGGTACGAAGTAGTATGGTCTTGAGGGTTCTGTGCTCTTCATATTGTTCGATTGTGCGGAGTCCATGATACACTTGGCATCAGTGAGGTCGTCAAGAATATCGAGGCAGATTTTGAGACCGGTGTTAGCAGCAAAGATTGCATGTTCGACCTTGCATGACTTTAGTTTGTCAAAGAACTCGGCACCAATCTTCGTTAAAGTCTGAACACCCCCTGCTTTTCGAAACGATTCGACGACAAAGCCTTGGCGAATGGTATGTGTTGGTATTTGCGCAGAACCAGAAGCGCTGTCATCGAAAAAACCACGGCGGACACTATCAAGTGCGGCCACAAGATAAGTGAAGCGGGATTCAGCATTTTCATTGTCATCGCTCTGGGTTTCGTTGGACTTCAGGAAGTATGGTTGAAGCTGCGTCAGGTAGGCCGAGGCCAAGGCGCCTGAAACAAGAAAGGCCTTCTGCTTTGCAAAAATGTCAGGACGTCTCCGAGCCGCAATGTTGCGGCCCAGGCGACTCAGAAAATCTGTAATGGCAGCGGGAGTTTGAATGAGAAGAAATCGCAGAGTCTGAACATTCTTGAAAATCGACGTGTCTCTATCCTTGCTGAGATTAGTTGAGTCGGGTTGAGAGGACGAAGAGCCTGCTTCTTTGTCAGACACCGACGGGCCAGGAAGACCGAGAGCGCCCTCTTGAGAGCTCAAGATCTTATCGACTTCTTCGTTGCCGGTAGAGAAATTCTCGGGTCGTGTTGCGGGAATCCAAGGCTCCGGGATAGTCCGCTGAAGAGCGTAATCTTCGCGACAACAGGCAGCTGAAATGGCTCCCATCATTCTGATAATATCCGATAAGACATCCTCAAAATTCATAGAGGCAAAAAGAAGATTCTGCATGTGTCTCGAGTTGTAGATGGGAAGATTGAAGACCTCACTAGATACTTGGGCAAGGCAAAAGACCGCCATTATGCTTTTTGCAATGTGAGTACCATGTATTTCCACCTCAGAAAGCTCGGCAGCAGAGCTCTTGCCTGTACCAACAGGTGCCGACGAAGGTCTGACGAGGGGTCCAAAGTAGCAAGACCAGTCAAGGGGCTGACACTGGGCAAAGTGCTTCAATTCCGAACATGCGAAACGTGTGCGGTCGACCAACGCCGGAAGTACAACCTGGGGCTTGGTTTCAGCCATCATGTGGACAGCAGATGCCAAATCTTGAAGGAAACCGCGTTGTTGCTCGAGAGCTTGACTCGACACAGACATACTGGGCAATGTGATGAAGTCCAGGACGAGATCAGATGCGCCGTGCTCGATGAAGTTTGCACAGTAAGTCTGTTGCTCGAAGAAATTCATCAAGAAGGCAATAATGGGCCTCGAATAGTCGGCAGCATCCAGGCCGTTGCCATCACGGTCACTAGGTATGCCTGCCACAGTACTGGGTGGGAGTATCTCGTCCTCCAGTATCAACTTATCGCCATTAGGAAGCTCGATTTTTCGCGGAAGTGCCGATTCGTCAACAGTTATCGGTGGTAGAATTTCTTGAGATAGAGCCTCGAGGCCGCCACAGGGGAGAAGCTTGTCCTCTGAAGGGAGGAATAATTTAGCCCCTGCACCGAATTTGACTGAGAGAGACCGGCTAATGTAACGAACTCGACCAAGAGTGACTATCACCGCGCTCAAAATTGAGTTTCTCAAATTCGGATGGTGTCTTATTAATTCATCAAACGTCTGCCCAAGTAGCGCCATCATAGAGGGATCGCTCAATAGTTTGACATGATGCGGAGACTCGAAGATCTCGAAAAACTTTTCCAAAGCACCAGATGACTTGAATAAATCGAAGCCAGCATTTGTGAGACAAATAGCACCGAATACCTGGGAGACATTGATGATCGCATCAGCAACTGGTGGAATGCCTTGTTTTCGATATTCTGGAACAGAAGATATTGATTTGGAGCGCTTCGGGGTCGACTTTTCGGAAGTATGCGGGGGAGGATTCACCGTGTTCAGGATGCTCTGAATTATCCCGGCTTCGGTTATCACTGTGTAGCTCGTTGGCTCGTTGTGCAGGAAGCCGCAAACAGCTTTGATAACCTCACTCCACGTATGCGCTCCAAAGGCTGTCAGGTGGTCGACGATCAATCGAAATGCACGAAGCAGAGCTTGGGAGTCTACCAGGCTTCTCAAGACGCGGTCGGCCTGTGCACCTTGATGACTACTGATGTCGGTGATCATGTCAATGATGGATCGTATGATCTGCTGGTTCATGTATGGTATTTCGTAGTCAGTAGCACGCGTCTTTTGCTGAGCTGGGATACCCTCGCCGGCACTCAAGAGTTCCCAGGCACCAGTCACGAGAGTACCGAAAAGATTACCGATAATCTCGAAGGCGTTGGCGGTCAGAAGCGTACCAAGACCATCTTTGAAGTGGTGGAAGAAAGTCTTGATGAAGTCTAGCATGCGCAAATGCACTCTCATTGCCTTCCCGGTGGTCACGTTGAAACCAGTCAAGTAAGATTTGATCACCGTAGTCGCAATAACGGCTTCGGAAGACCGGCCATGGTGTCCAGTAGCCTCGATCAGCGTCCGGGGCATCGAAAATATCGCATCCCTCCAATCGTCGCCATCGACATTGTCGGTAGCGTCATCATCTTTGGCAATGTCGTTCAGTCCCTTCTGCACCAACTGTGGCAGAAGCCCCTGGCTTGAGCCAGCTCCCAGTGCAGTGTTGATGTCGGAAGCGAACGCTTTGGAGTGTGCAAGGAAAGACATGGTTTCCATGGCAAGGGTCTGAAGATACATAGACACGCCCGAGTGGCTCTTTTTCGTATCATGCAACAGGCCAAGTAGCTGCTGAATGAAATCTGAAGGCTTTTCTGTCGAAAACAATTTCTGGGGGAGCTCTGTCTCGCTGTACACATTTGCCAAGCTGGTGATAGCTAAGAGTCGGGCTGCTAAAAGCTCTCTTCTTGTCTTAGGAGATGTGATCAAGCCATAGGCAATGCGAAGCTGATGCAGCAGCTCGTATCGGACCTTGGTTGGCATGTCTTCAGGATTGTGCTCACGTAGCAGAGCTTCAATAGTGCTATTTGTCAAGTCGGAGGCAGAAAGCTCGAGATGTTTCATTTTTGGCTCAGAGCCAGAAACACCAGACTCCAGCCTATTGCCATGCTCGGGAGGCGAGTCATTGGAACCAGCAGGGCCGAAGCCGGTAGAGGCCTGTCGGATTGGTGTTGGAGTGTTTGGAGGCTCTGCCGACGGAGAGGCGTCGGAATATACGCCCTTCTGTTCGGAGCTTGAAGGCGACCAAGACACCTTAACGTGTGCCCATGGGAGCCAATCTCGATCAGGTGCAGCTGTCGAGGATTTGGCACGATCGCTGTGCTGTGGCATGTCTTTGCAGAGTGCACGGAAGTCGCCTGGACTAACTCCAATTGAACCACGCCTCGCTTTACTTGATAGCTGGACTTTCTCTTTTCCCTTGGTCTTAGTGGGAGACGTAGGCCCACGCTTGCCGATCGCGACAGGGGCGGGTAGCTGCCCGAGAGGCAAGCCGATTCTGCGAAGACGTTCTTGATCGAAATCATAGAATTTTGAGTTGGGCAACTGGCGGGATCCTGCGTATCGCTGTGATAAATAGAAAGTGACTCGGAGTGTGCTGTGCAATAGCGGAAGCGAAGTGGTGTTCAAGAGGTCGTTCAACCGATCGCTGCTGTTGTAGACTGTCCGATTTGCACATTTTTCAACGAGGATTTTCGAAAAGCTGAGGATGGCTTCGACCAACTCTCTATCACCTTCGGGTCCGAATCCACGCTCTTTCAGATCTTTTTCGTCTAATCCCGGGCTTCCTTCAACGAGCAGGGATGAGCCGAAGGGAATTGTCTGCGGGCCCTTGTCCAGACCATATTTCGAGATGAACGACTGAAGGATGCTATCAAAGCGATCGAGAGGTTCTATCCAGTTGTGGAGATCGCCTCTGGGGAAAAGCCATCGTTCTGACCAGCTATGTAATACAGCTGGTAGATCGGCATATGGGACGGTAGAGACTTTCTTCACCAAGTCTGACACGGCCGGGGACTGTCGCGACAGATTAGCCCAAGTGTCAGAGGCACAAGTTAGATCGACATACCAATGACACTTTATGTTTATCCTGCGCCTTCTTCGTAATCTTCCCCATCTTCACTAAACCCCGGCGAAATGCAGCAGATGCCACATTAGAGGGGAAAGGTTGTGCTCAGCCTTCTCTGCCACTGAGATCCGACCAAGAGTACCAGCTTGCGGGTGGGAGTGGAGGAGGCGAGATCAACGGAAGGAGAGTGATCGATGATGGGGGAGTGAGGTGTAGCGGAGAAGTGATGTTGTCGGAAATAAGTGGTGCAAATTATGTGGTTGCGATTTTACCAACGGTTGGTAAGTCGAAGCCGAAAAATGGCGAAGTAGTGTACAAGAGAGGAAGAGGAAAACGTTCAATACAAGTATTAAAGAGGCTTGCTATCAGAACATGCTCTGGAGGTTTCACGGATGAAGAATGGAAGTCTTCCAGATGAATTTGAAGGTCTTGTGGCGTGTGTTGGCTGTTCGTTCTTTTGTCCTGCGCTTCACCAAAGTCACAGATGGAAATGTGAAGTGCTGCAGTTTACTTGACGCGCCTACCTTACTAGCCTAGACCGAGCCTGACGAAAATGACAATGACGTGCCCTTCTCCGGCCCATGGAAGCCACCAGAGGCAGCCCCCTCCTCCACCAATCACTCGCCCCTGAATGCTCAGAGTCCAAACGTATTACTTAAGCCTAATGAGATACTGGTCCGGGGCTGCAATGCCAGCCTGAGTGTGGCAGGCTGCGTGCAACGCATGTCTACTAGTGATACTCCCTTCACTCCGGCAATCACTATCACTTTTCCTCCCACCTAATGACCATGGACACTGGATACATCATAACATTGCTCTCCTCGGCGTCCAAATAAGCACTCCCACTGCCCCCGTTGAGGCGCCGGATTCTACCCATTGGCCCTGCCGCCCTTCTCAGGTTCACCAACTCAGAGAAAGCCTGTAGTGTGACTTCAATGGTAGATTCTGCCAAGTTCCCTTCCAAGTTCCCATGACCAGCATGGGAATCGACAATGTTCTTCAGCGCGCTGTTGTTGGGATCGTTCTTCGTGGTTTCGAAGAGCGGTGATTTCTCGTCCCCAGATCCTAGCAACTCGTTGAGAATTTCAGCAAAGGCTCGCGCTTGGTTGATAAACACTGAGGCAGCCAAAGGCAGAATCTGGTTTGTAGCAATGTCTTCAGCCACTGCCCCCTTTTGTGAAGTGGACAATATTGCCTGTGCTGTATGTCTTTGAAGGGGCTCCCTGGATTGCTGGTGACGGTCAGTATGGCCCTTGATGACACGACCAATAGCGTCCTGCACCCGATCGAGGTACTGCCGCCTTGCATGTGCTTCTTTGTGCAATAAGAGATATCGCTTGGCAGGCTGCTGCGCGTTAGTATAGCCATACACCGCAGATAGCAGATGGATGAGCTCTGATTCATCCATCTTGGGTAAAAGAAATAGCTCCTCAACAAATTTGGCGTGTGCAATATTGAAAATATCACGGACGACATCCACATACTGGCTTCCCGCAAGCCGATACGAGTTAGCGATCAGGAGCTTCTGGATAGTGGTTGCGTAAAATGCGCTTGCAGCCTCACTCAGTCCATCCGAGCCATGTAATTGAGTAGCTAGAGGAAGAGCTTGATCTTTTCCAGGTGGAGGAGAAAGCGTTGCATCGGTCACGGCTCCAAGGGCATGGCCATTTCCTTGCACGGGCCCATTCGCGAGCGTACAGGGTTTTGCAAAGCTGTAGAGACTAGCCTTTTTCAGTTTTGTCAAAATGGCCTTATTTTCCTCTGGAACAACCATGGGATAGTGAGCGTACACCGAATCATGGGTATAACTGTTCGGTAGTGCATTCAGCACCAACTTGTAAAACACACAGCCGTAATCGACACTCATGTCGTAGTTCGCTTCGTTGAACCCCCAGTTTGTCAGGTTACCTGGAGTGTAGTCGATTGTATAGAAACGATCTCCACGTACTAACGCAACTGCATCCGAAAGGATTGCTCGTGAAGTGGTGAAGGTGGTGCAAAGACCACTGCCGGGTACCTTCGATTCCTTGGCTGCTTCGACAACGATACCAGGGTAAATCTCGACATTATCAGGATGGCCGTAGAGGCGACGAAGTTGTTCGGCAATCAACGGGTCAGGATTTATATCCTCAAATCGCTTGTGAGGCTTAAGCTTAAAGTATGCCCGGAACTCGTTCAGGCTTGCCAAGTTCCAGGATCGACTTTGGATAATTCCCAGAACTTCGACATTTTTGAGGATCTCAGGAACGTGGCTTGCGCCATAACTGCCCGCAACATCTGATACAGAAGCAGTCCAGATACTGGCCAGATCTTCATCAGGATATGTGCCATCGGCTAACCGTGTTAGACTAGCGAAGTCTCGTTTTGCCGGATCCGGATTCAATTCCGATGCCCATTCATTGAGAGCCCGCAAGAACTTGCCCATTGATACTGGAGAGTCCGTGCCAACCAACTTCATGTAAGTATTCTTTGTCCATTCCTCATCTCTCTCTGAGACACAGCTGTGCCAGCGGTAGACGAGATTGAATTCGGCGGAAACAGAATTGCCAGTGGCTTCGGGTATCTTATGACCGAAGAATGCGCTTCCCTCGTCAGATCTAGGATCAAGATTCCACATCGTGTCTACTCGGTTCAGGTTGAGAATCGTCCGCACATAGTCGTGTAGAACGATATTTATGTATAAGCCACAGGTGATAAGCCGAGCGGTCTGGAAAAGAGCTTCATCGTAGAGCTGTTCAGCATCCTGTGACTTTGACTTTCCAGGTGGATTGAGAATTCTGGTGAAGCGACCGCCTTCGTCAATGCGAGCAAGATTGTCTGCCACGTGATTGTGAAAGCGGTTGAAGAAAACAAGTAAAAGACCCACCCCGGGAGGAAAACCTAGAATGCGTGCATCCGAGAAGCAGTCCGGCTTGAGCTTCCCATCACGCATCGCTCGGACGGCGTGTTGGTCCTCAGTTGAACTGCCATAGAGAGGCGCGAGATCCAGGTATGAGGACGTATCAGATATCGTGAAGTCGTCATGGTTCGTGTGGAAAATATCATGAATAATGATGGAGGCTACGTAAAACAATACACTCGAAATTTTATTGGGATGCGGCCTGAAAGTTTTCCTTGCCAGTAAAGCGTCGAAGATAAGTTCGGGGTCAGGACGTGCGACAGGTTGCATATGCCGAGGGCGCACGGTTCGTGCGTACGGTTGCTTCGCTTCGCCGAGATGTGGCCAGCGAATGTTGTTGTCGCGGCCATTTGCAGATCTCCAAGAATACTGGCCAAGATACGAATGCGGCGGATGTTCCAGATCGGTCCAGAGCTGGTTTAGAAAGGCGTTGGTCAGCGTAGCGCTCGTCCTGGTTGAGACAGGTAAGTCGGCCGCCAGCTGGATGATTCTTTCCATAAGATATGATTTGTCGTCAATGGGCTGGCCATCAATTTCTTGCAAGGCGACATCTTTGACAGTCTTGAGGTGGCTTAGATTGAACGTGCTCTTCAGCACGGCTAAGACATGCGCGGACTTGTTGGACTCCTCTGTTGAGGTGGTGCTACTGGACCGTCTTGAAGGCGCATGACCATTTGGGATTTGCGGCTTTTCGCGTCGAGATTCCGTGGCCGATCTACCATTTTCCGTCCTAGAATGGGCATCCGATCTGTGCAGTATTCTCTTGAGCTTCGGGAGTATTGACGGCATTCTGAAGTGTGGGGTAGAAACAACAGTTGAAGGTTCAACAGGGGATGAGATGTCGACGAATGATAGCTTGCGAAAGATTATGTACAAGCAGTATGAGGCTTCAACGGCTCGGATCTGCGCGGAAGCTCAGGTCGCAATGTTTGATAGCAGAATGAAAACTCACGCGCTGTGGCCGATGGGAGGCTGACAGTTATATTTGTACCGAAGTACTATTCAACAAGGCACTACCCCGAGTTCACAGCCCAACCCTTCCAAGCTAGATAATCTGGACTCGTCTGAAGACACGCCACAAACGAAAACGAGGAGCCAGACAAAAAGGGAGAGCAGCCGGGAGGTCAAGGATGGCTTACATCGATAGTGGGAATGGTGGCTGAAGTGGTTGAGAGTGGTTCCAGGTACCCAATCGAGCCCAATATGTTTGTTTTTAGGAGTAAAAGGGGCAAATCCACTAGTAGCCGTAGTCAGTACTACTACGGTCAAGTACTCGGCCACTTCATGCTACTACATGCGGTGCTTGGCAGGTACCCGACCAAGTGCGGTGCCACTGGCAGCATTGGGACCAATTTCTATGGCCGTCGTATGTTATTATATGTAGGAGGAGCCGTCAACATTTTCGCACACATCCGATCTTTCTCTTCCTCCAAACACCGGACACTATGGCGTCCAAATCTATCACGTTGCAGATACGTCCTCGAGGTTCGTTCCAATCCCAACAAACCCGCGTTCTCTGGCGACCGCCTGCTGACTTCAATGTAGGGAAACCCATCAGGTCGCTGCCCGAGACTGTCGGCCTGGCCCCAAATGCCACGACTGGCGATCTATACTCCGAACTCGCACGAAAAACCAAATACTCTATTCACCAGCTGAGAGTAACTAAAGGCTCTGATGGCAGTTTGGTTGCCAATGCCAAAGATACTACAGTCTATTCCACTGGCCTGCGGGACCAGAGCACAGTCTATGTCAAGGACCTTGGAACACAAATTGCATGGCGTACTGTCTTCTTGGTGGAGTACGCGGGCCCGATATTGATACATCCTCTGGTACTGGCTCTGAGACCATACATCTATCCTTCTGCCGCCAAAGATGCTTCGCAGCTGCAGACACTACTATGTGGACTGATCTGCCTACATTTCGTCAAGCGCGAACTCGAGACACTGTTCGTGCATCGTTTCTCAGCAGCTACGATGCCTCTCCGCAACATTTTCAAGAACAGTTTCCATTATTGGGTTTTGTCTGGCCTCATGATCGCGGGTTTCATTTATGCACCCTCGGCCGCCGCGGCACGCGAGGCAAGTCCCGTATTGCTATATCCTGGACTGGTACTTTTCACCCTCGGCGAACTGGCAAATCTTCAAACCCATCTTGTCTTGAAAGGACTGAGGAGTACTGGAGGCACGGAACGAGGCATTCCTCAAGGATTTCTGTTCAATCTCGTCACATGCCCCAACTATTTGACAGAGACCATTTCATGGATTGGGGTATATCTTGTCAGTGGACTTAGTTGGGGTGTTCTCATCTTCCTCGTGGTATCTGTCCTGCAAATGTGTCAGTGGTCCGCAAAGAAAGAGCGAAGATACCGCAAGGAGTTCGGTGACAAATACAAGAAGAAGAGGTTCAGTATGATTCCAGGAATCTGGTGAAATTGAGGTCGTGGTTTAGACGAAGAAGATGGCAGGCGATGGTGTGTTACGTATTCGTGTAATTAGACCAGATGCTCTGTTTGAGCCCGGTGCTTGATGAAAAAGCATCAGGGTATGTAAATGCAAAACACCAGGTGATAGAACATTCAAACCCAGATTCTTTTACTACAACAAATATCGAAATACAAACGTCTGCTAGTGCATGTATAAAAGAAACCTTGACGTAGCGCGCGCGGAGTTTGGAGTTGACGCGGAGATGTTGGAATTTCAAGTGCGGCCAATGCACATGCATTTAAGGACATGTTGCAACTGCGCTTTGGTTATTTGATTCAGTTCTGCACGCCATGTAATTGTTCCGTTCAGCATGACCCGTTGTTGTCATGATCTCTCCTTCAAGTTAACAAGTCTCTCCTTACTCTGCACCACGTTCAAAATCGGCCAACATGCACTTTGCTCTACCACCGCGGAAGACATCCCATCCTCCTCCCTACGTTCGGAGTAGCAACCTCACTGCGGCAACCCAGAGACGGCGGAAGCAAGTACAGCTTCTTGCCTATGTCGTACTTGGACTGCTGACTCTCCTACTCGCGGTTCGAATTTATCTTTCGTGGGATTCGGCAGAGAGCCACGACAATGGCACCAATTCTATCGAAGGCCCTCAAGATATAGTCATAGTCACAGTCTTCGACAACTCGACGATGAGCGAGGACTACATGCGAATAGTACGGGCAAATCGTGACGATTATGCCGCAAGACACGGTAACTCCCTCACCCGTCCTTTTCTCCCACAGGAAGACTTATGATCTACGATTAGGGTACAAGAACTTCTACACAAGTACAACGGCCTATCTCGGTCTCGTCGACCCTTCGCCTTCATCCTGGTCGATGGTACCGGCACTGCGGCATGCATTGACAGATCTTGGCTCGAGCACGTTCTTCTGGTCGCTGTCTGCCGACGCATTCATCACAAACCCTTCCTTGTCTCTTGAATCTCACATCCTCCAACCTCTCGAATCTCTAATGCTCAAAGATATTCCAGTCGTCCCACCTGACTCGGTCATACATACATTTTCACACATCAAGCCCTCTCGCACTCATCTTATTTTATCTCAAGATATGGACAACCTTGCCCACACTTCACTCATTCTGCGCAACACTCCCTTCACAACCAAAAACCCCGACAACTGGGCTCATTTCTTCCTAGACGCCTGGTTTGATCCGTTATATCGCGCTTATGCGTTTCAAAAAGCAGAGAATCATGCACTAGAACACCTAGTGCAATGGCATCCGACAGTGCTAGCTAAACTGGTCTTGATTGATCAAAGAAGAATGAATTCATACAACTATGCTAGTCCACCAACCAAAGATCCTTTGACTGGGGTCACTCGAAACCATGACAGTATGTGGCAGGAAGGAGACCTGGTCGTCAACCTCGACGGCTGCCGAGACGTTGGGAAGCGCGACTGCGAGGAAGAGATGAGATATTACTTTCTGAAATGGGAGAAAGAAGTGGAAAGGCTGGACGGGAAGAAACCCGAACACAGCGTAGGGCCTCCCAAACCGAAATCACCACAACAAGAGGTCGTAAAAGAAGGTCATGCTGTCAGGACATAAGGAAGCCCTCGCCGAACTTTCGATGCGCGGTCCCAATTACGCCGAACCAGCAGATGCCAATTGTCTGTCCACTTCCGGCGCCTAAAGGCAAGATTTTACAGGTATCAGGGGCACTATTGGAGAAAGCTCAAGTGTATGAAGACTCTCGGCTGGCTGATGGTGAAGGGAAGCGATACGATTTTAAGTGGATGGTATGAAGATTCCACGTCGCCGTTCATGCGAAGTCTCCTCTCTCGGCTCGCAGTTTGTCATATCGTAACACGGCACCAAGCAACACTTGGGTTCCGATTGCACTGTTTACTTGTCAGCAAAACCTTGTCGCTATCTCCCATGGGTCGACGACATACCAATCTTCAGGGCTGCAATACTCCTCGGGATTATGGCTGATTCCTTCCTTGGTCACAGAAAATATCATACTAGTTGGGCAGCGCCGATTTGTGTAGCAGCTATCATGGCCAGCTCCACTGATCATGTTCTTCCACAGCTGTCCATCTTCGGCGGTCATGGGTAGATCTTGGCATACTTCCTTCGCACTGGCTTCAACGGCGGCAATACAATCTGGATGGAACTTCACGGCTGGACTGTCAACCAACTCTTTCCATTCCACCTTGCAACCCTTTTCGCTCTCTTTCTCGGCAATATTCGCAAATTCTGAGCGGCAGGCCTTTTCGATACCGGCAAGCTTCTCATCTTCAGTGTGTCGAATGTCCAAAGTGAAGGTAACAGTATGTGCCATGGTATTGATGGACCCCGGTTGTTGAGTGAGGATACCCGTCGTTGCGAGACCACCGAGTTTCTTGGCAATCGCACTGGAATGGACGATCAGCTTTGCGGCACAAAGCATGGCGTCCATTCTGGCAGAGAATGGGGTCGTTCCAGCATGAGTGTCCCGTCCTCTGACTGTAATCTCGAACCATTTGAATGCTTGGACGCCTTTGCCTGGTCAGATAGATACTGCCAAGGGTCAGTGTGGAAGCTCACCTTGCACGATCCCTACCCTCCTTTTCTCGGCCTCGAGTATTGGCCCTTGTTCAATATGAAGTTCAAAGTGTGCGGCGATAGGGAATGCTCTGTATGACGCTGGCTGTGGTCCTAGATAGCCAATCCTCTCCAATTCCTGCTTCATTGTTTTCCGCTCGCCGTCCTCTGAAGCTGATACTTCAGCTAGATTCCATGCAGTCTCCAAAGGAACCGCCTCGGCCCAGACACCCGAAGAGACAGCCATCATGGGGAAACGAGCGCCTTCTTCGTTGGTCCAGTTCACAACTCCAATGCTCCCTTCGGTCTCGACGTTGTTTTCATGCAGTACTTTGAGCACTTCGATTCCAGCGTTGACACCCAATATGCCGTCGTATCTGCCACCTGTTGGTTGAGTATCGAGGTGCGAGCCCATCATGATCGGAGGCGCCGTTGGGTTCTTGCCTGGCCTGACGGCAAACTGATTCCCCATTTGATCCACAGTTGTCTTAAACCCCAGCGACTCTGTGGTCTTCATGAACCAGTCGCGAATCTGCTTGTCTGCATCATTCAGGCTTAGTCTAGCCATACCCGTCTCGGTAGGGTCACTATCGCAAAGGTCAGGTAGCCCCGCCAAAATGAATAGTTCCCATCACTTACTCTCCGTATTTGTGTGCTGCGCCGTATTTACATCCTGTATGTATGGCTTCCAGCAACCGCGATTGATTGACTTTCAAGGCAGAGACATCGTGTTTGGCGCGTACGCCGTTGACACCGTTGACACCGTTCGCTACCATATTTCCAGCGATCGAATTCCGCAGAGATGTTCCGCCACCTCGACTTGATAGAATATTGGTCCTGATGATACTCTGGTGCAATATGCTAGGCTTCACTGTCGCTTTAAGAGAGGAGAGGGTAAAAGTCATGGGCAATATCTGTGGCCACTAAGCAAACACATGCTTTCTCTGGAATTCGCCAAACAAAATCTTTTGCTATCGGCTCATCTCTTCGACCTCGATACAGACAGGGAGCGTCGTGACCAGTACTGAAGGACTTGTCCGCGCGGCACAAATGCCGGTCATGGGGGAACTCCGAAGGCCCTTTTAGGCGCGAGAAGACGCTGAGAAGCGGCTTCACCAGATACAAATTACCTAAGGCAAGGACATTCATGGAAGCATAGATAGTCTATTTTCGCCACTGCTGAACGAGGAATTCCCCGAAAGACAAGCGCTGCATGTACCTGCAGTCTTTGGGATCTCGACAAGGTACCGAAAACCATAGGTACCAATATAGTTAGCCTGGGGCGTTCCCCAATGATCCAGGCACTTGCAGGCATACATTGCAGTAACGAGCAAAGCATTAGCCACAATTCCGGCAGCTTGATCCTCAAACTTCAATCCTCTGCTCGCTACCATGTGGGAGATAAATTGTCTCCTGTTTGTACCAGCCTCATTGATTAGACACTTGCAGCTTCCCAGTCCCAGGTCAATGAGAAACGGGAAGGCGTCACGTCCAATGCAAGCTGCCGGTGCAGATTTAAATTCCACGATGGCGCACTCAACCGTCGGGCACACATTCAATTGTTCCCATTCACTGCTCCTGGAATCACCATTTTCAGTGACAAACAAACCAGTGGAAAACGAGGAAAATCCACCTGCATTTCGACCTGATCCCCTAGAAGCCATCTTTTCATGACTGATTTTCTCTACTCTTGTTAACCTCTTCGTCGCCTTCCCAAATATCCCTTTCTCTATCCCCCGTCACTACTTCTTTCTGGAAGCACTGTCATCACCTCATTCAGTATCAACTATACAATATTCCATGCAGACGTCATGGAACCAGATGACACAACCCTCAGTCAAAGTTCCACTGAGGCTGGCGCCATGCCAATCAGTGTCACGCCTCCGTTGAAGATGGTCGATGAAACCCCAGCGGACGTCTTTGGCAATCATGGCAAGCTCGTTCAATGGGTCCTTGAAAACGAGGGATACCTCCATCCTAGTGCACAACTCGCCTTCAGTTCACGGAAGGGTTACCACGCCGTTGTGACTGACGGTACTACCCTCAGCAATGGCACTCGAGTGGCCAGTTGCCCGATGCCAGTCACACTTTCAGTGCTCAACGCCCTCGACATCCACCCATTCTCCAGTCACGGCACTAGATTTCCAGCTCCATTTCTACGCGATCAGTCCAAGAATCCGCAGTCTTTGCAGGCTTTCTTTTTGATGGAACAGTTACTCCTCGGAGAAAAGTCTTGGTGGGCTCCTTACATTGCCACATTGCCAACCGTAGAAGATATCACTTCCATGCAATTTGACGAGGATGATGTCATATGGCTTGAAGGTACTAATCTGAAGGGTGGTCTATCTGACCAGGATGCAAAGTGGAAGGAAATGTTCTCTCAAGGCGTGGAACAATTGAGATTACTGGGATGGGCAAATGCTCTGAATGGATCTTACAACTGGTAAGATGCACTTGCAAAATATACCGTCCCTTCTCACCTCGTTCTTCTAGGCTCCGTTTCCGCTGGGCCGCTACCATCTTCGGCAGTCGATCCTTTACCTCACAAGTGCTTGATGCCACTCTCCCAGCTGATTCCGCCCGTTTTGAGCGTTGGCAGAGAAACGATCAACAGTATGACATTGTCAAGCTCTTTTCTGACCGCTTTGGTGTTCTTCTCCCCTTACTCGACCTTCTCAATCACAAGCCAGGGGCCAAGGTCGAATGGCAAGCCCAGTACAACTTCGTCGGTCTTCGAATCTTAGAAACATACAACTCAGGCGAAGAACTGTGTAACAACTATGGTCCACGAGACAATGAAGGTCTTCTTCTAGCTTACGGTTTCACTATTGAGAACAATCCCTTCGACCATTTAAACGTCAAAATCAGAGCACCGCCTGGGTCACCATTGGATATCGCTCGAAATACCTGGACACAGAGCCTTAGGTCCGATCCAGAAAGAAGATGTTTTATCTTCGACTCCAAGCACCCCGAATCAACCAACGCAAAGGCGCTAGAAACATCTCTGTTCTCATTTGATCTATTGGACAGCATCTCCATTCTTTGCGCCAATGAGCGAGAAATGCAGGGGATGAATGCTCGGGGACAATCACTAATGTGCATCAATCTCGGTGGCAAGATTCCTGGCTTTGAGGACGGTCGGAATGTTTTGGCAACTTTGAGTCAGCTATTGAGAGATTGCTCTGCCCGTGCCGAAAGACTGCGGATGACTGACCCTGCTCGGTCCGCTACCGGTCGGACCCCCGGAAACTCGAAACAGCGTAATGCCAAAACGTACCGGGATGGTCAACTAGAGATTGTCGAGACAGCAGTTGCTCTCTGCCAACTGGTTCTAAGCGACGCGATTGATGGAACCTCCGACGTCGAACAGCTGTTGGTCAGCGTCAAAGGCCTAATGTCTGAATCGATCTTCGCGAATCTGGCAGTCCTTGCTCGACGACACTCTCGAATCACCCATGCTCGTGAGCTTCTCAGTTATGAGGATTTGCTCAAAATGATGCCCCAGCCAGAGCGTCTTCGAGAGTGCTTGTCTGGTCTAGAACAGCATTTTCTCACCCACGCCAATGCGAACGGAAATATGGATGCCCCAGCTGTAGCGGCGGACTTTAACAAAAGCCGTTTAGCGGTTTCCATATCGGCTCTCTACAGTGAATACTCTCGTGGTGTCAAGTTTCCTCAGAGGGTTACTGAATGGATCAAACAACTGGTGGCGTGGTATCCTCCTGATAGCGATACATGGACATTCGTCCCATCATCTGGACCTTGGACACCGGGAGAAGAACCTCCACCAGATTTAGTCAGTCTACTTGCAGCTCGTGGAGCCATGTCTCCCACGATGCCAGTGGACTCTGCCACAAAACGCTGGTTGAAACCGGAGAGAATATGCTGGGGATGGAATGTCGCGGAAGAAGAAAAGGTCATAGTTCCAACAAGCATCTTAGATCGACATGACGGCAGCAATGCCCCGGGAAATTCGGTCTTGATCTATTGGCAGCACTACTAAGAGTGCCAAACCCCCAAATCCTCTATGGGGTCCACGGGCTTGCCTTGTGACGGAATAGAGATTATTTCGCGACAGTGCTTTGGCAAGGAAAAAAATCTCTTGGCAACTCACTAACATGGCATGGGATGACCAGAAGAACCTTTGGCTGCATAGAGCGTAGTTCGATTAGCATGCACGATGTGCAAGAGGCAGCAATGATGACCTGGAATGATCAAGAAACCAGGCAGGATAGAGAGACAGTGAGGCGACAAGGGCGAATCTTGAAGTGCTTTAGCCGAAGTATTGCCGACCACAGGAGGCGATGGGGGAAGCTTGTAGCCAATCACAAGAGCTCAATATCGAAGACGACATGAAGGCTCATTGACTTTCGTGATCAGTGTACCTCCTCTCGCCCGCCTTTCTCTTGTGTTTCAATCCCACCACGCACTCATTCGAGTGTTTCCACTCATAGTCGCCCAATTCGCCATGATTGTCAGGTCCACTGCCTCCAAGGGCGTGGCCCGCGCTGCCTCGACAGCAGCTTCACGGTCAGCCAACCCTTCAATCGCCGCCGGCTCCTCAAGTTTCCAAAGCGCCCGATCCTACGCGACCGTACAAGAAGGTCAACCCCAGCAGAGAAGATATGGTGGTTTAAAGGATCAAGACCGGATTTTCCAGAACCTGTACGGCCGCCATGGTACGGATCTCAAGAGTGCGATGAAATATGGCGATTGGTACAAGACGAAGGAAATCATATTGAAGGGCCACGACTGGTTGATCAATGAAATCAAAGCTTCAGGTCTTAGAGGAAGAGGCGGTGCCGGCTTCCCTAGTGGCTTGAAATTTGTACGTTTCGGTCGCCTTCCCTCGTGCTCGTGTGGGTGATGGAATGCTAACTCGCACGCCACTTACAGTCATTCATGAACTTCAAAGGCTGGGAAAATGACACGAAACCCCGATATTTGGTCGTCAACGGTGACGAAGGCGAGCCTGGGACATGCAAAGATCGAGAGATTATGCGCAAGGACCCACACAAACTCGTCGAAGGATGTCTCGTTGTTGGTCGCGCCATGAACGCCACAGCAGCTTACATCTACATCCGAGGAGAATTTTACCACGAAGCGACAGTGTTACAACGAGCGATTCAAGAGGCTTATAAGGAGGGGCTGATTGGCAAGAATGCCTGCGGCTCTGGATACGATTTTGATATCTACCTCCACCGCGGCATGGGTGCCTACGTCTGCGGCGAAGAAACGTCCCTGATTGAATCGCTTGAGGGCAAAGCTGGAAAGCCTCGTCTGAAGCCTCCTTTCCCTGCCGCCGTTGGTCTTTTCGGTTGCCCTTCGACTGTCACAAACGTCGAAACCGTCGCTGTTTGTCCAACCATTGCTCGCCGAGGTGGAAAGTGGTTCGCTGGTTTCGGTCGTGAACGGAACCAAGGCACTAAACTGTTTGCTATCTCAGGACACGTCAACAACCCTTGTGTGGTTGAAGAAGAGATGTCTATACCTCTGCGCGAGCTGCTTGAGAAGCACTGTGGTGGCGTTCGTGGTGGTTGGGACAATCTCCAGGCCGTCATCCCGGGAGGTTCATCGACACCCATTCTACCCAAACACGTCTGCGACGATCAATTGATGGACTTTGACGCCTTGAAGGACAGCCAGTCCGGTCTTGGCACCGCCGCCGTGATCGTTATGGATAAATCAGCAGATGTGGTGAGAATGATTGCTCGATTGAGCCAATTTTACAAGCACGAGAGTTGTGGACAGTGTACTCCTTGTCGAGAAGGCAGTGCTTGGACTGCCAAGATCATGGAACGATTCGAGAAGGGTCAAGCAAAGGCGAGGGAGATTGATATGATGCAAGAGTTGACGAAGCAGGTTGAAGGACACAGTATTTGTGGTGAGTATCTGCCTTCCCTCCAAATTTCGTCGTTCTATTTGTCGTGTCTGGACTAATTCGTATCACCCATTCAGCTTTAGGCGAAGCCTTCGCCTGGCCAATTCAAGGTCTTATCCGTCATTTTAGACCACAGCTCGAGGCCCGTATCAAGGATTACTCCCAGAAAGCAGGAGGAGAGGCTTTCGCTGGTGGATGGGAGCCCGGTGCAAATAAGAAAGGACTGCTTATTGCTCCTGGACAATGAAAGTGTGCAGCGTTCGTAGCAGTATGGTCTGGAGATGGTCTGATTGAAAAGAGCACAGTTGGACTGGGTGTTCCGTTCAGGATCTAGCACCTGAAGTTGCACTTACAAGGTATTCATGGCGCCAGGCTTCCGTGTAGTGAAGTCACATAGCGTCTGCGTTCTTCAGCTACGCAGGTGAAAATGTACATATACCTTTTCTCGAAAATATTTTCCTCATGTCCAAATTACTTTCCGTAACGTTTGCTGGTGTTCGCAGTTCGCCGTGATCTCTAGGGCGGAACAAATTATCGGAGAACGCGTTGGATGTTTTCTATAGCCACTGCCATCCTTTCGTCTTCACAACTCATCCCTTCTTCCACCAAGCTGATCGTCTTTGATCCTCGAAGGACTGTCGCTTCGGTCTCCGGAAGTGTCACTATCCTGCCGAAAAAGCATTGAAGATCAATGGAACTGGCACCCTTGCCATGAATATGCTAGGATCGCGGCAAAAATCTTCCAGAGCTCATTTTGCTGGCGGGATTTCTCTTTTCCGCCGGGCTCCTTCTCAGCGCGGCCCCTATCCACATGACGTTTGTCATAGCGACAGGTTCCTCCTCTTCGCGTATTGTCGGCCTGTTCACAGTTCTGACGGCGGAAATGTAAAATCCAGCCAGGTAGGCCCGGAAAATCTAGATTCCAGATGTTTCAGAGGCCGTTGGAATCAGTGTTTGAATTGCTTCCGATCTTACAAGCCTATTAAGTCTCAAGGTACAGCAGTCTGCTGTGTTCATCAGCTCCTCACAACCGTATCAACAGTGAAACTTATTGCAGCTAAACAGTCGAGACTCATTCCATACCTAGGTATCTGGTTCGAAAAGCTACGATATGGGGGCCAGATTCATTCCAACCATCGCGTCCCAGTCTCTAGGATGCGCATGGTACCATAACCTCCCCCACAAACTCGAATTATGCTCCAAATACGGCTTCGAATCTATCGAGCTCTTCTTTGAAGACTTGGAGAGTGTAGCGAACTCATTACCTCCTTCATATGCTCCATCTGTCCCTGGTACATCCTTCACCAACTCAACTGAGATCCAAGAACGACAACTCTCGGCAGCGGATTACATTCATCAACTATGTGCATACCACCATCTGGAAATATTGTGCCTTCAGCCATTCAAATACTACGATGGCTTAACGGATCTCGCTTCCCATGAGGCTGCCATCCAAACCCTTCATTTCTGGATCAAGCTCGCTCAACGACTTGGTACCGACCTTATTCAAGTACCTTCAAACTTCCTCCCTGCCTCGGAATGCACGGGTGATCGAAGCCGCATTGTGGCAGATCTCCAACAGATAGCAGATATTGGACTGCAGACCACTCCCCCAACTCGCTTCGCATATGAGGCACTTTGTTGGGGCACACATGTTGACAAGTGGGACGAGGCGTGGTTGATCGTATTGGAGGTTGACAGACCAAACTTTGGAACCTGTATCGACACCTTCAACCTCGCTGGCCGCGTCTTTGCAGACCCAGCTTCGCCGTCAGGATTGAACCCGACCGCGTACGAAGACAGTCAAGCAACGATCTCGAAACTGCGGACCCAGCTACCTCAGGCGCTTGAGAAGGTCTTCTATGTTGAAGTGTGCGACGGCGAGAGACCTGACAGGCCTTTGGTGCCTGGTCACGAGTGGTACAGTCCTGACCAGCCATCTCGGATGTCATGGTCCCGAAACGCCAGACTGTTTCCATTCGAGAACCCGGGATATCTCCCTGTTCTTGAGATCCTAGAAGCCGTCTGCGATGCAGGATACACCGGCCATATGTCATTCGAACTGTTCTCGAGGACGGCGAACCAGCCGGATAAGGATGTACCTGAGCAGCATGCAAAGCGAGGAGCTGTGGCGTGGAGGAAAATGGTGGACTATATGGGTTGGGAGCAGCAGCACAAGGACGATGAGA